>CM024762.1:64583458-64870319 GCA_014218235.1 Colocasia esculenta
TTTAGGATAGACTGTGGTTTCTTCATTATCTGGAGGTGTATATCCTAATCCATGTTTTTTCTTTCCTGATCTTCTAGCACATTTTAATATTAAAGGATTTTTACCATTTGTAAATTTTTCCAATGTGCTAGATAACTTAATATTTTCTTCTGTTAGTGTCTTATTTTAGTTTTCAGTTGATCTGAGCTTACTTGTTTTTCTAGTTTTATTATTTGTTCATTTTTAGCTTTTAGATCCTCACATAGCAGTTCATTTCTCCTTTTAAGTTCAGTTATTTGGCTTTCTAATTGATCATTTTCTGATTTTAGATCGGAGTTTGTGTTTTCTAGACAAGTATTATTTTTCTTGCTTACTCTTAACAATTTGGTTGCTTCTCTATATTTACTGTATAATTCATTGAAAGCTTCTTCTAAACTATCAGAATCTGAACCATTACAAGAATCAAAGGATGAGTCAGAGGTTACCTTTTCTTCGGTATTTGCCATGAAAGCCAAGTTGGCTTCTTCCTCATCACTGGTTGAGCTTGACTCACTGTCTGAGTCGCTGTTGTTGCTCCATACAGCTGCCATAGCCTTCTTCTTATATTTCCTGAATTTCTTAGAGCTCTCTCTTCCTGAATTCAGGCTTCTTGAGCTTTGGACATTCAGCTTTGATATGTCCTGGCTTTTTGCACTCGTAGCATATAGGCTCACTATTCTTTTGATCCTTTCCATTTGGTTTCTTGAAGTCTTTATTTCTCTTGAAGTGTCTTCTACCAGATTGGAACTTCTTCTTCTTTGCTAGAATGCATTGCAATCTTTTTGACAGCATGGCTTCTTCATCTTCACAGCCACTTGAGTTCTCATCTTCAGCTGATGACTCATCTGACTTGTCTTCTTCTGCTTTAAGAGCATTTGAATGCTTCTTTCTGCTAGAGGACTCTCCTAGCCTTTCCATATTGATCTCATGGGCCATAAGGGACCCAATGAGTTTTTCCAAAGACATCCTTTTCAGATCATTAGCTTCTTCAATAGCTGTGACCTTTGGGGTCCATGAGGATGGTAAGGATATAAGAATTTTCCTCACCATGTCTCCAATCTCATAGGTTTTTCCTAGTCCGGCTAACCCATTTATGATATCTGTAAATCTACTGAACATCTGGGTTATGGATTCACCTGATTGCATCTGAAATCTTTCATATTGTGTAACAAGAATATCAATTCTTGTCTCCTTCACCTTGATGACCAGTGTCTCCCCATGTAATTTTAATTAATTACATATATATTTTGATGATTAACAAAACCAAACAAAAGTTTATCAATTATATCTAATGATTATTTCATAAGTCTTAAGCACAGGAAAAATACCAAGGTCAAACAAGCCAATAAAGGTATGCATTACTTTTCTGAAGCCTTAATCTTTTCAACATGATATTTCTCTAAGTCCATATGACTTCTATTGAAGGCCATAACGATTTCTTTATAAGCATATCGATTTCAATAGAATTATCATAACGATTTCTTTTCTAGCTGAAAAGTCATGTTGTTTCAAACAAATCGATGTCGTAACGATTCTATAAGTGATCGCAACGATTTCCTTATAAGACTGAAAAGTCATGTTATTTTAAACAAGTCGATGTCACAACGACTTTATAAGTTACCGTAACGATTTCTTGAGAGCCCATAACGACTTGCTCATCACAACGACTTTATAAGTTACCATAACGATTTCTTTAGAGCCCATAACGACTTGCTCGTCACAACGACTCTATAAGTTATCGTAACGATTTCTTTAGAGCCCGTAACAACTTGCCTATCGCAACGACTCTATAAGTTGTCGCAACGATTTCTTTAGAGCCCGTAACGACTTGCTCGTCACAACGACTCTATAAGTTACCGTAACGATTTCTTTAGAAACTCGTAACGACTTGCTTGTCATAACGACTCTATAAGTTATCGCAACGATTTCTTTAGAAAGTGCAACGACTTGCTTGTTGTAACGATTTCATAAGTTACCGTAACGACTTCTTTAGAAAGCACAACGACTTGCTTGGTGTAACGATTTCATAAGTTACCGTAACGACTTCTTAAGAACTCGCAACGACTTGCTTATTGTAACGACTTCATAAGTTACCATAACGATTTCTTTAGAGTTCATAATGACTTGTTAATTATTCATAACGATTTCTTTAGAATTCACAACGACTTGCTTTGTATAATGATTTGTTAAGTATTTCACATCGATTTCTTCAGAAACACATCAATTTGCTTTGTGCAACGATTCATTAAGTGTTCATGATATATCTTCTGTCACATAACGATTTGCTATGACTCATAACGATTTCATAAGTCATATAGTCAACGATTTCATATCTTGATATCTTATTCATCTTAAAAGCATTGACTAGTCAAAGTCTACGTAGACATCTCTCTGACGCCTTTGCATTTATGAGATCTGAACATATCTCTGCATGCATGCAGACCATATCATCCTTTATCGTGCCTACTCTGATAACATCCTTTAGACTTAAGCTATTTGGCATTACTATTTCCATGTCTATTGCTACTAACGTTGACTGACATCAGAGACAGCTTAGTTGTCTGCAATTTGAGTTTGACATTTGTGCAGACCTCTGAACTAGCTTCATAGTACAACATTAAACAAATAGAAGCCAACGGATATTTCTGAAGATCTATCTCTTTGCGTGCTCAAGTAATCAAAAGACTGTTGACTGGAAGCTTCCAAGACTCCAGATGTCATTCAGTCTAACGACTACTCAAAAGAGAGACAACGGACACTTCAACGTCTACATTTCAAATTGAAGATATAAATTCAAGTCAGAAGAACAGAAGACACATATCGCGTATTCAAGCATTCAAATTCTTTTGAAGAAAGTCCAGAGCCAAGAACCTTCATTCCACTTAGCTTTTGCTCTCCACTAGTTTGTGAAAATCTTGAGAGAGCCTGTATAGTTCTGAGAGTGTGCCTTGTTTAAATCTCTTTGCTCTCAGTTCTAGTTGCTTCAGATCTTGCTTATCAAAAGCTTGATCTAGGGGCTTGAATTTCATTCACTCTTTGTGTTGTTCCCTTCGGTTGTGAAGGAAGACCTGGTGGTATCCAGGGTGTTGTTCCCTTCGGTTGTGAAGGAAGACTTGGTGTGGTATCCAGGGTGTTGTTCTCTTCGGTTGTGAAGGAAGACCTGGTGTGGTATCCAGGGTGTTGTTCCCATCGGGTGTGAAGGAAGACCAGCTGAGCTGGGTGTTGTAGCGTCCTTAGGGGGACTGTACCCTATTTAGTGAAATCCTGAGTTGTTGCTCAGGGACTGGACGTTGGACTCCTAAGGAAGGAGGTCCGAACCAGGATAACCCTTGTGTTGTGTGATCGTCTTCTTTGTGTGTTTGTTATTTCAACTAACTGTCACTAACCTACTTCGAAGAATGTTTGTGTGAATGTTTTTAGTTACAGGTATCTTCTAGATTAATTTTTAAAGACCCATTCACCCCCCCTCTGGGCTCGTCAACTGGGCAACAAGTGGTATTAGAGAGAGTCTCTTCGACAAAGAAAGGATCCAATGATCTGAAGAGTAAAGATCCATGGCAGCCCAAGGTAACTTTGAAGGTCAGTCTGTCAACCGACCCCCTCTCTTCGATGGTGAAGATTATCCTTACTGGAAGACCAGAATGGAATACTTTGTACAAGGGCACGACTATCAAATTTGGTCCATAGTAGAAGAAGGTGATCTGTTAGTCACAAATGAGAAAGCACAATGGACAGATGATGACAGGAAGAAGATTTCCCTGAATTGCAAAGCAAAGAGCATCCTATGCTGTGCTCTAAGTATGAAGGAATTCAACAGAGTTTCAGCCTGCAAATCCTCAATGGAAATGTGGGAAAAGCTCAGGATTACTTATAGGGCACAGACAAAGTAAAGGAAACAAGAATCGACATTCTTGTCACTCAATATGAAAGATTTCAGATGCAGTCAGTGAGTCTATAACTCAAATGTTCAGCCGGTTCACTGACATCACAAATGGACTAGCTAGTCTGGGGAAAACCTATGAGATGGGAGACATGGTGAGGAAGATACTTAGATCCTTACCGTCCTCATGGACCCCAAAGGTCACAGCAATAGAAGAAGCTAATGACTTGAAAAGAATGTCTGTAGAAAAGCTCATGGGTCCCTCATGGCCCATGAGATCAACATGGAAAGGCTAGGAGAGTCCTCTAGCAGAAAGAAGCACTCCAACACTTAAAAGCTGAAGAAGATTCACCAAAAGCAAGTTCAGCTGAAAGTGAAAGTGATGCAGACAGCGAAAATGAGAGGAAGCTATGCTATCTAGAAAATTACAAAGAATTTTGGCTAAGAAGAAGAAATTCCAATCTGGAAGAAAGCACTTCAAAAGGAACAAGGAATTCAAGAAGCCAGATGGAAAAGAAATAAAGAAAGGAGAACCCGTATGCTATGAATGTAAGAAGCCAGGACACATTAAAATTGAGTGTCCAAAGTTAAAGAAGCCGGAGTTCAGGAAGAAGGACAGTTCCAAGAAGTTTAGAAAGTACAAGAAGAAGGCGATGGCTGTAGCATGGGAAACAGTAGTGACTCAGACAGTGAGTCAAGTTCTTGCAGTGATGAAGAAAAGGCCAACTTGGCCTTCATGGCAAATACTGAAGATAAGGTAACTTCTGACTCCTCTTTGATTCATGCAATGATTCAGATTCCGATAGCTTAGACGAGGCTTTCAACGAACTATATGAAAAATATAAAGAAGTAACCAAATTATTAAAAGTGAGCAAGAAAACATAATCTGCATAGAAAATACAAACTCAGATCTAAAATCAGAAAATGAACAATTAGAAAGTCAAATAACTGAACTTAAAAGAAGAAATGAACTGTTATGTGAAGACCTAAAAGCTAAGAATGAACAAATAACTAAATTAGAGAAACAAGTAAGTTCAGATGAACTGAAAACTGAAATCAAAACACTAACAGAAGAAAATATACAATTATCTAGCACATTAGAAAATTTCACTAATGGTAAAAACTCCCTCATATTAAAAGGTGCTAGAAGATCAGGTAAGAAGAAAAATGGATTAGGATATACACCCCCAGATAATAAGAAGAAACCATAATTATCCAAAAACATATCCAACACCAAAATTTGTACCTGAACAAGATACAGCATACAAGCTGATTTCAGATATATAGAAAAAGTAACCAAATTATCCTGCTGTAGTCACTGTAACAAGTTAGGACACATCATAACGACATGCCCAACAAGACATAAGAAATGGATAATAAAAGGCAAAATAATGATACTAACCCATCAGGACCCAAAAGAATTTGGGTACCTAAAACTTGATGTTTTTATTTCAGGACATCTCTCGAGCATCCAAATGGTATTTGGATAGCGGGTGCTCAAGACACATGTCAGGAAACCAGAAGTTATTCTCTCATCTCCAAGCTGAAGAAGGAACAGTTACTTATGGAGATAATGGGAAAGGAACCGTGATAGGCAGTGGCTCTGTGAATAACAAAGGAAAAACAGTCATAGAAGATGTGCTATTAGTCAAGGGATTGAAGCACAATCTCATTAGCATTAGCCAGCTGTGTGACAGAGGCCATCAGATCAAGTTTCAAGAGTCGAAGTGCAGCATACTGAAGGATGGAGCAGTCATCTTTGAAGCTAATAGAGAAAAGAATTTGTATGTGCTCTATCTTGAAGAACTCAAGGTTCAAAATGTTTGCCTGGCAGTAATAAAGATAAATCTACAGAATTATGGCACAGACGACTTGGACATTGCAGCATAGATGGCATGAGAAAACTGCTGAAGAAGAATCTTGTGGAAGGTCTACCTAAGGTTAGTACAAAATGGATGGTGTATGTAAACCTTGTGCTAAGGGAAAGCACACCAAAGGCTCCTTCAAGTCAAAGACGGTGGTGACCACCTCAAAACCCTTAGAGCTCCTTCATATGGATCTATTTGGGCCAATGAGGACTACCAGTCTTGGAGGAAAGAATTTTGGATTTGTCATAGTGGATGACTACTCAAGATTCACATGGGTATCATTCCTAGAGCATAAAGATGATACTTTTGAGAACTTTGTCAGTTTCAGCAAGAAGGTGCAGAAAGATCAAAAGTTCAGCATTGTGTCTATCCGATCAGATCATGGTGGTGAATTTCAAAATGAAAGTTTGCTAGATTTTGTGATGATCAGGGAATTGAGCATAATTTCTCAGCACCAAGGACACCACAACAAAATGGTATTGCTGAGAGGAAGAACAGAACCCTATTGGATATGGCAAGAACTATGCTCTCAGAATATGATCTGCCAAGATATTTTTGGGCTGAAGCAGTCAACACGGCAAGCTACATTATCAACCGAGTAATGATCAGGCAAATCCTGAAAAAGACTGCATATGAACTATTCAAAGGGAAGAAGCCAAAGATCAGCCACTTCAGGACTTTTGGATGTCCTTGCTTCATTCACAATAATGGAAAAAGGGACATTGGTAAGTTGGATGCCAAATCAGATGAAGGCATCTTTATGGGGTACACCTCTAAACCCAAAGGCTATAGAGTATTTAAAAAATGTACTTTATTGATTGAACAGTCTGTACATATTATTTTTGATGAAACTAACCCTTCCTTGAGAAAGGAAGTAGATAGTGACAATGATGATGCAAATGAACTGTCCAAGAAACTAAAAGATACATCAATTGAGGACAAGGATGATCCACCTCTGGAAGAATTGCAACAAGAAGAAGTTACTCATGAAAACCTTCCAAAGGAATGGAGATACAAGAAAGATCACCCACTTGAGAATATTATTGGTGATCCATCCATAGGGGTAAGAACAAGAGGTAATGTTATTCCTTGTGATTACCTAGCTTTTGTTTCTCAAATAGAGCCTAGGACAGTCAATGAAGCTCTCTCTGATGAATCTTGGATAGTAGCCATGCAAGATGAATTAAATCAATTCAAGAGAAACCAAGTATAGTCACTTGTTCCTAGACCATCAGACCATCCAGTCATTGGCACCAAATGGGTGTTCAGAAAAAACTGATGATGAAATGGTGCAATCTTAAGAAACAAGGCCAGATTGGTAGCTCAAGGCTATTCTCAAGAGGAAGGCATAGATTTCGATGAAACCTATGCACCTGTAGCTAGACTTGAGGCCATTAGAATATTACTTGCATATGCATCTGCTTTGAACTTGACATTATTTCAAATGGATGTTAAATCCGCATTTTTAAATGGTTTTATAAAAGAGGAAGTTTATGTGGAACAACCTCCGGGTTTTGATGACACAGAATTTCCAATCATGTTTTCAAACTTCATAAGGCATTATATGGCTTAAAACAGGCACCTAGAGCCTGGTATGAAAGGCTTAGCTCCTTTCTTTTAAACCATGGTTTCAGTAGAGGTCAAGTAGATAGTACCCTTTTCATAAAGTCAAAGGTCAAACACATTCTATTTGTCCAAATTTATGTAGATGATATTATCTTTGGGTCTACTGATGAATCCCTTTGCAAGTACTTTGAAAAGTTGATGCAGGGAGAATTTGAAATGAGCATGATGGGAGAACTTAATTACTTCCTTGGATTACAAATCAAACAAGGAAAGGAAGGAACTCACATCTGTCAAGCAAAGTACACAAAAGAACTCTTAAAGAAATTTGGATTCGAAAATACCAAGCCACTGTCAACACCGATGAGCACATCAACAAGGATGGACAGTGACAAAGATGGTAAGAAAGTAGATCAAAAGATCTACAGAGGTATGATGGTTCACTACTTTATTTAACAGCTAGTAGACCAGATATACTATTTAGTGTATGCATGTGTGCTAGATATCAAGCTGATCCTAAAGAATCACATTTAATTTCGGTGAAAAGAATATTTAGATATTAGCAAGATCTCATGACTTAGGTCTATGGTATCCAAAACACTGTGAAATTAACTTAGTAGGTTACTCTGATGCTGACTATGCTGGATGCAAATTAGATAGAAAAAGCACCAGTGGTGGTTGTCAATTCTTGCAGGATGTTTAATATCTTGGTCTTCAAAGAAACAAAATTCAGTAGCACTATCCACTGCTGAAGCTGAGTACGTAGCTGCTGGAAATTGCTGTACACAACTCTTATGGATAAAGCAACAACTTGAAGATTTCGGATTAAACATCAAATCCATCCCACTGCTGTGTGACAACACCAGTGCCATTAATCTCACCAAGAATCCAGTTCAGCACTCAAGGACCAAACATATTGAGGTTAGATATCATTTTATTCGTGATCATGTTGCAAATGGAAATATTGAAATATCCTTTATTGATACAAATGGCCAATTAGCAGACATTTTCACAAAAGCCTTACCTGAAGAGAGATTCACATCTCTTAGAAGGAATTAGGCATGTGCAATTTGTGATAAAAGTTTGCTTACAAATGACACATTAAATTTCAGAATTAAGTAATTTTTTCTCCATGGCGTTAAGCAAAAGAAATTCAAATTATTCTTTGTAACCGCTCTCTCATTGAAGTCGGTTTGAATAGTCAACACCTTTTGTCGTTTTCCACCACCTTTTGGCGCCTCACTTTCCACATCGCATTAATTTATTCATAAAATCACTTATCCCCTTTTCATCCTGTCGCATGAGCCGATGCCCTAACAACTCATATCTCAACCCACTGCAAATTTGAACCTTCCTCCTCCTTCCCGCAAATTTCTTGAGGATTCCTTCTCTTCTCCTTCCGTTTCAACCTTCCAGAGACTTTCCCACCTAAATCCATGGCCGCACCAGTCATCACCGGCAGTTTGGGTGGCTACAACGCCGAGTTTCTCACTCCTGAGCAGCAGGAGAGGTTTACCTTTGTGAAGACGAAGCTCTGTGGAAATAAAGAAGTCGATGTTGCTAATCTGAGGAAAAATGGAATGAGCAGTGTGGTAGATTTGATCAATCAGATGCAGTGGACAGGAGTCTCCACCTTTTCAGAGGTCAGTTATCCGGACTTGGTAAAAGCTTTCTTCGTATGTATGAGAACAGAGGAAGATGGGTCCCTAGTCTCTTCAGTAAAGGGAACCCTGATTAGAATAGACCCTGAGTTGCTGAAGATGTTGTTTGATGTAAAGACTTCCGAATTTAGTGAACCACCGTGGACGCCCAAGTGAAAGGTTTGGGAATTGTAGAGCCGGGCTTCAAGCTAAGGGACGGCAAGCTTGATATAAATCAACTATCTGCTTTTAACTGCCTCCTTCATTTTATTGTCTGTCAAATCTTAGTTCCCAGAAGTGCAACATTTTCTTCTTGCACAAAGGCGACTCAGACATGATGTACTGGGCCATTCAAAATAAGGAGATAAATATGGCCGCAGTGATGATGGAAAGAATGAAATTTGCCAGAGATCAGATTTGGGACACCAAGAGTAAGTTAAATGTGTCCCTGCCATATGCCCACCTACTTACCAAGATCTTCAAACACTTCGGTGTTGATCTTTCTGGGGCAGTTGTAGAGAAAATGGGCCAAGCAATCAGGTCCAGGAACTGAAGAAGAGTGGCTTCTCTGTGGAAAATGGTGTCTGGTTCAAGGCTTCAGTTGCTGAAGGCGAAGCCATCATTGACACACCTCAGTTGTTCATCAGGAGAGGGATCAGCGGATATGATTCCAGAATTGCCAGTGGAGTCAGTTTCAGTGCCAGTAGTTGGAGTAGCAGAATCATCAGGCCCCTCTTTAGCAGAAGTTCAGTCTGAAATTGCAGTGGAAGAAGAAAGAGTATCAGCACCAGCTTCAGAATTTCCAGAAGAATTAGCTGTCAATTTTGCAGAAAGGAGAATTGAGGATATTCTCCCAGAGGATATTATTTCAGTTGAGGACCCACTACCCTCAACTGTGGTTGCGTCCATTCTTTCAGACATTATTGATTCAATTCCTTTCACCTCTAGTGCTCCAGAAACCAGTGGCAGAGTTGCAGAAGAGACTGTGGCATCAGGCCACATTGATGAACCAATGGAAGATGTTCAAGTAGAGGTAGAGAACCCAGCTGCTCAAGGTGACTCTGTGATGGAAGGTGCTCCCATTCAGGGGGAGCAAGTATAAAATGAAGAAGATGCTCCTATTGAGGGGGAGCTATCAAAAGAAGGTTCAGCAGAAACAACTCCAGTTGTTGATAGTCAGGAGGAAAGGCATAGAGATTCTCAAAATTTGGATGACAGAGAAGGAGAGATTGCAAGCTCTTCGAGCTCAGATGATGATCAACCTCCTCCAGCAAAAGAAGGCAAGAAGAAAGGAAAAGAAGTTGCCTCTGAAGTTCCTTTCCTGGCTGATACACCTTTTGAGAGGCAGGTCAAGCAGAAAATTGTCATAAATTTGAAACCAGTGATTGAAAGGCTGAATGTGCAAGGTGAGCTCTTATGTACTCTCCAGTCAGATGTAAACTCTATATTTTTGAGCCAAGCTTCAGCCAACAAAGAATTGGGACAAATCAGAAATGCTATGAAATGGTTTAACAGGAATGAGCAGCATGAAAGGCATGCTCTCAGATATTATCAAGGCAGTTGGAGTTCAAGCTCTCCTCCTCCAGAAGCAGCAGCAGCACTAGAAGCAGCAGCAGTAGCAGCACCAGAAGCAGAACCAAAAGCAGCAGCAGCACAAAAAGAGGTAGGGCCAACAGGGCCAGCTGATCAGGTTGAAGGGCCAACAGGGCCATCTGAGCAAGGGTCAGGGCCATCAGGGCCATTGGAGAGTGAGTCTGTGCAGATAGAGGCAGAAGAGTTCTTGGCACCCAAGTCCCCAGCTCCCTCTTCCCCTCTCACACACCTATTCCTCCAACTCCACCCTCAGCTCCTACAGCACCTCCTGCTCCTCAAACATTCAAGAAGCCTCAATCTAGACCAATTTCTTCTCCTACACCATTTCAGTCCACCTCATCTCCTGCCTCCTCTACTTCCATTCCTTCTCCTTCTCCTATACATGAGGCCCCTCCAGCATCCTCAGCTGGAGCATCCTCCTCCTCCTCTGGTCCCTCCCTTGGACCAATTGATGACCTTCCTACTACTTCCCACTCTTTTCTTCATCTACTCCTCCACCCTCTTTCATCACTATCATGACCTGAAGAGCCCAACTTAAACTCCCTTTATGGAACAAATAAAGGATGAGGTGATGAAGGGTCCTCAGGTCTTTGTTGAAGGTTGGGGAACATGTTCATAGGGCAGACCCTTCTAGTCCTGCCCCAAGAAGAGGAAGCTTACTTCTACTTCCTCCCTCTCCTCTGAACCCAAATACCACCTCTGTGGTTTTCTCTCACAGTGGACACAACAACATCCCTCACGTACAGAGAATATCTCTCAAGGTTGTTTTGCAACCATCATTCACCCTTCCATTTCTTGATCTCACAGATCATTTGCACACTATTCACCCTACACTTCTCTTTCCAATCTGAAAAAATCCAAAATCTTCTCTCTGCCCACTCAAATCTGACGAGCAGTGGGGCAAAGGTCACAAGGATCTCCTAAAGAAAATTCATTCTTGCCAAATCTGCTAGATTCCCTCCAAGGGACCACTCCCTGACCCTATTAGAGTGGTTCAGGATCTATCATAGGGGACTTTGGGCACCCTATTCAAAAGGAAATCAAAATGATCAGGCACCTTATGCTATTCAATAACTACAGATATATTCATAGCCTTCCAGAGGTTCAGCTCAGTCAGTTCAAAAGGGCCATTTCAGCTCTGACTCCGGATATCTCTCAAACTTCAGATGTTCAGGTAGATTTTGCTACCCTCCAAGTACCTGAAGAGATAGTCCTTCCTCAATTCACTTTCTAGTTATGGAGTCCTCTATAGGATCCATCATCTTTGAACATTTTCCAGAGTAATGGGCAGAATTAAAGTTCAGAAAGGCTGCTGGTGCTTTTCTAAATTCCTATTTAGGGAATATCACCAGGGGCATGTAAGTGCTGAAGTTCTAGCCCCTATTATGTCTGAATGTGAAAGGCTGACATCTTCTGAATGGTCCAAGTTCTACCCCCTGTCAACTCAGCAACTATTGAAATCAATGAAGTTCAGGCCAGAGAAGCAAACCAGCCATTTCTCCAGCTACTTTCCTAGATATGAACTCCATTCATCTGTTGATGACCCCTTCAAGGTCTGGGAGGAAAGATACAAAGTGTATGTGGCTATGCACAAAGCTCTCAGAGATAACCACAACCATTATCCTGTCACCATGGACCAATTCCTCACCTGTGCCAGCTTTGGCACTCGTCGATTTCTCAAGATGAACATGGACAAGAATGCATATGCTGACTTCTCTATCAACACTTAGATCTTCATCTCAAAAGGATGGCTTCCACCATGGGACCCTCCTACTTTGTATCCTTTGGAGTCTTCAAAACTCTTTTGAAGAGCAGGAAGCACAAGCATGGGAAACCATCTCCCATTTTGCCTCTCTTCTGTCTCCTGCTTCTATTTACCAGTACCTCCACAAAGTTAATGAAATGCCCTTCTTTGTATACTCCTGTTCTCTTTCTCTCTTATTTCTTTGTCGAAGATTGTCTTTTTGCTTAATGACAAAAAGGGGGAGAAAAACTTATGTCTAAAACATCTATATGCATTTTTACTTATTTTTCAGTTTTGTCATCACCAAAAAAGGGAGAGATTGATGACCAGTCTGTCCCATATAATTTTAATTATTTACATATATATTTTGATGATTAACAAAACCAAACAAAAGTTTATCAATTATATCTAATGATTATTCATAAGTCTTAAGCACAGGAAAAATACCAAGGTCAAACAAGCCATTAAAGGTATGCATTACTTTTCTGAAGCCTTAATCTTTTCAACATGATATTTCTCTAAGTCCATATCGACTTCTATTGAAGGCCATAACGATTTCTTTATAAGCATATCGATTTCAATAGAATTATCATAACAATTTCCTTTCTGGCTGAAAAGTCATGTGTTTCAAACAAATCGATGCCGTAACGATTCTATAAGTGATCGCAACGATTTCCTTATAAGAATGAAAAGTCATGTTATTTCAAAAAGTCGATGTCACAACGACTCTATAAGTACCGTAATGATTTCTTTAGAGCCCATAACGACTTGCTCGTCACAACGACTCTATAAGTTACCATAATGATTTCTTTAGAGCCCATAACGACTTGCTCGTCACAATGACTCTATAAGTTACCGTAACGATTTCTTTAGAGCCCGTAACGACTTTCCTGTCGCAACGACTTTATAAGTTGTCGCAACGATTTCTTTAGAGCCCGTAACGACTTGCTCGTCACAACGACTCTATAAGTTACCGTAATGATTTCTTTAGAAACTCGTAACGACTTGCTTGTCATAACGACTCTATAAGTTATCGCAACGATTTCTTTAGAAAGCGCAACGAATTGCTTGTTGTAACGATTTCATAAGTTACCGTAACGACTTCTTTAGAAAGCGCAACGACTTGCTTGGTGTAACGATTTCATAAGTTACCGTAACGACTTCTTTAGAACTCATAACGACTTGCTTATTGTAACGACTTTATAAGTTACCATAACGATTTCTTTAGAGTTTATAACAACTTGTTAAGTATTCATAACGATTTCTTTAGAATTCACAAAACTTGCTTTGTATAATGATTTGTTAAGTATTTCACATCGATTTCTTCAGAAAACACATCAATTTGCTTTGTGCAACGATTCATTAAGTGTTCATGATATATCTTCTGTCACATAACGATTTGCTATGACTCATAACGATTTCATAAGTCATATAGTCATCGATTTCATATCTTGTTATCTTATTCATCTTAAAAGCGTTGACTAGTCAAAGTCCACGTAGACATCTCTCTGACGCCTTTGCATTTTTGAGATCTGAACATATCTCTGCATGCATGCAGACCATATCATCCTTTATCGTGCCTACTCTGATAACGTCCTTTAGACTTAAGCTATTTGGCATTACTATTTCCATGTCTATTGTACTAACGTTGACTGACATCAGAGACAGCTTAGCTGTCTGCTATTTGAGTTGACATTTGTGCAGACCTCTGAACTAGCTTCATAGTACAACGTTAAACAAATAGAAGCCAACGGATATTTCTGAAGATCTATCTCTTTGCGTGCTCAAGTAATCAAAGACTGTTGACTTGAAGCTTCCAAGACTCCAGATGTCATTCAGTCTAACGACTACTCAAAAGGAGACAACGGACACTTCAACGTCTACATTTCAAATTGAAGATATAAATTCAAGTCAGAAGAACAGAAGACGACATATCGCGTATTCAAGCATTCAAATTCTTCTGAAGAAAGTCCAGAGCCAAGAACCTTCATTCCACTTAGCTTTTGCTCTCCACTAGTTTGTGAAAATCTTGAGAGAGCCTGTATAGTTCTGAGAGTGTGCCTTGTTTAAATCTCTTGCTCTCAGTTCTAGTTGCTTCAGATCCTTGCTTATCAAAAGCTTGATCTAGGGGATTGAATTTCATTCACTCTCTTTGTGTTGTTCCCTTCGGTTGTGAAGGAAGACCTGGTGGTATCCAGGGTGTTGTTCCCTTCGGTTGTGAAGGAAGACCTGGTGGTATCCAGGGTGTTCTTCCCTTCGGTTGTGAAGGAAGACCTGGTGTGGTATCTAGGGTGTTGTTCCATTCGGTTGTGAAGGAAGACCTGGTGTGGTATCCAGGGTGTTGTTCCCTTCGGGTGTGAAGGAAAACCAGCTGAGCTGGGTGTTGTAGCGTCCTTAGGGGGACTGTACCCTAGTTAGTGAAATCCTGAGTTGTTGCGCAGGGACTGGACGTAGGACTCCTAAGGAAAGGAGGTCCGAACCAGGATAAACCTTGTGTTGTGTGATTGTCTTCGTTGTGTGTTTGTTATTTCAACTAACTGTCACTAACCTACTTCGAAGAACGTTTGTGTGAATGTTTTTAGTTACAGGTATCTTCTAGATTAATTTTTAAAGACCCATTCACCCCCCCTCTGGGCTCGTCAACTAGGTAACACACCTTGTCTGTGCCTTCATAGGTAATTCTAAGCTTTTCCCACATCTCCATTGCGGATTTGCAGGCTGAAACTCTGTTGAATTCCTTTTTGCTTAATGCACAGCACAAAATACTCTTAGCCTTACAGTTCAAGGAGAACTTTTTCCTGTCATGATCTGTCCACTGAGCCTTCTCATTTGTGACCAGGAGATCGCCTTCTTCTACTATTGACCATATCTGATAGTCGTGACCTTGGAGAAAGTACTGCATTCTGGTCTTCCAGTAAGCATAATCTTCACCATCGAAGAGAGGGGGTCGGTTGACAGACTGACCTTTAATGTTACCTTGGGCTGCCATGGATCTTTACTCTTCAGATTGTTAGATCTTCTTCTTTGTTGAAGAGACTCTCTCTGATACCATTTGTTGCCTAGTTGACAAGCCCAGAGGGGGGGGGTGAATGGGTCTTTAAAAATTTTACTTGATTAGTACATGTACTTAAAACATTCACACAAAAGACGTTCTTCGATGAAGGTTAGTAACAGTTAGTTCAAAGCGCAATCACACAAGAAAAACAACCACACAACACGAGAAATTATCCTGGTTCGGACCTCCTCTCCATAGGAGTCCTACGTCCAGTCCCTGAGCAACAACTCAGAATTCCACTAACTAGGGTACAGTCCCCCTATGGACACTACAACACCCAGCTTAGCTGGTCTTCCTTCACACCAGAAGGGAACAACAACACCCTGGATACCTCACCAGGTCTTCTTCACAACCGAAGGGAAACAGCACCTTGGATCCCACCAGGTCTTCTTTCACACACGAAGGGAAAACACCATAAAGAGAATATAATGAATTCAAGCCCCTAGATCAAGCTTTTACAAGCCAAGATCTGAAGCAACAAACACTGAGAGCAGAAGATCTAAACAAGGCACACTCTCAAAACTACACGGGCTCTCTTAGAAATTCTATTACAACACAGAGAGCGAAGAGCTAAAGATGATGAGGAATGAGATTCTTGGCTCTAGACTTCTTGCAAAAGAATTTGAATGCTTGTATGCGAGATGCTTGTTCTCCACTTGCTGACTTCTCATTCTCCTCTTCTGTCTTGTATTTATATCTCCTTTTGAAATACGGCCGTTGAAGTAACCGTTGTCTCTTAGATTGGTAGATATTAGACTGCTTGACATTTGGAAGCTTCAACAATCTTTTATCCAATTGAGCACGCAAAGAGATAAGGTCTTCTGGCGTCTATATGGTCCAACGTTGTATGACAGGATGTCTTTAGGACCCTGCACATATTAAATGCTAGAACAGTAGACAGCTAGGCTGTCTCTTGTTGTCAGTAAATGATGATGTGAGTATTCACCAAAATAGCAATGCCAAATAGCTTGTTCTAAAAGATGTTGATAGAATATGCACAATAGTAAAAGGATACGTTCTATCTTCATTAAATGCACAGCAGTCAAACAGACAAGGAAGTCTTTGACTATTCAACGCCTTAAGAGATAAGATAAATATCAAGTCGATATAAACTATAAAGTCGTTGTCTATATGACTTATGAAATCGTTATGAATACCAAAAAGTCATTATAGAGAGTAAATCGTTGTATTCAACGAAGAAATCGTTATAGTCACTTAACAAGTCGTTATAAGAAGCAAGTCGATGTGTTCAACGAAGAAATTGTTATGAACACTTAACAAATCGTTATGAGCTTTAAAGAAATCGTTGCATGAAGCAAGTCGTTATGAGCTCTGAAGAAATCGTTGCGCGAAGCAAATCGTTATAAGCTCTAAAGAAATCGATGCGCGAAGCAAATCGTTATGAGCTCTGAAGAAATTGTTGCGCGAAGCAAATCGTTATGAGCTCTAAAGAAATCAATGCACGAAGCAAATCATTATGAGCTCTGAAGAAATCGTTGCGCAAAGCAAATCGTTATGAGCTCTGAAGAAATCGTTGCACGAAGTAAATCGTTATGAGCTCTAAAAAAATCGATGTGTGAAGCAAATCGTTATGAGCTCTGAAGAAATCGTTGCACGAAGTAAATCGTTATGAGCTCTAAAGAAATCGATGCGCGAAGCAAATTGTTATGAGCTCTGAAGAAATCGTTGCGCGAAGCAAATCGTTACGATGGGCAAATCGTTATGATGACTTAAGAAATCATTGCGATGAGCAAATCGTTACGATGGGCAAATCATTATGATGACTTAAGAAATCGTTGTGATGAGCAAATCGTTACGATGGGTAAATCGTTATGATGACTTAAGAAATCGTTGCGATGAGCAAATCGTTACGATGGGCAAATCGTTATGATGACTTAAGAAATCGTTGCGATGAGCAAATCGTTACGATGGGCAAATCGTAATGATGACTTAAGAAATCATTGCGATTTTCAACCGAAATCGATGTGGACTTAGATAGATACAATCTTGAAATAATTAATGCTTCAGAAATATAATGCTTACCAATATTGGCTTGATTGACCTTGACCTTGGAGTATTTCCTGTACTTAAGACTTAGAGAACTTTGATAAGATTTTGTTAATTACCAAAATACATGTATATTTAAAAATTTCGTGGGGACAGACTGATCATCACACAAGGGCATCACGACAGAGCATTCCGTCGTGATCTGATCGTGAAAGGACCGATCGTCGTGATCTGGCTGCCCAGTCTGTTGAGCCCGTCGCGACCCTCACATGACCCCGTCGCGACCTACCTGACCGAAACGTCAAGTCCGTCGCGACCTGTACAAGACCCCGTCGTGATCTGCCCAAACCCCGTCGCGACCCTTACAAGGGTGCGTCGCGTTCTGGCCTTTTTGCATAAAAACCCCAAATTTTGATGTTCTGACTCTCCACAATGCTTGTACTCTTGTTTAACAGTCATACACACAGAAGATTGCACTTGTTATAAATTAAACATTTATGTGTGATTAAAATACATGCACATGATCTTCTCTATCTACAATTTCATGACACTTACACACACTTTGAACCATCCAAATATGGCTTAATTGGCATGAACATGTTACATAAATCATCTGGAAATTTATGTCATTAGGTTGCCTCATTCTTAAGTATATTTGTGTTCATTTTCTCGCGTTGTTTTGGAACACCCATACCGATGCTCCACTGTTCTAGAACTCCTCTACAACGTCGAGCACTCGTTTCTATATATACACTTTCTTGACTTAGATAAACTCTTTGTCGGATACTCCTTTTGTCAGACTAGTGAGTCTTTGTTCAAGGCCTCCATAAGTCTCCTCTGTCCATGGATTCCCACATGGTCGACGAGCCGGTTGTACCCTAACACCTATGATACCCTTTAGGGATCAACATGATCCAAACGGCTATTAGAAGTTCGCTCTTATCTTGAATCACGCCGGACCTCTGGACCTATGCATAACATCGCCAGTGGAAAGGTAGTGAGTTCCACCTGACTGCCAACACCACGTGCGTGTGTTGTGCAATTGTTACTATCACCTGTTTACTCGACGTGTTACGGACAATGTCCACTAGCTCTCATCTACGCACATCCCAGGACCAGATTGGGCCCTTTATATATTGCCAGGCATTGGTTATATTATATCTTTAGACAATCAGTCAATGGCCAATATAGAGTACCAAGAAGTAGATGAGAGCGCTAGATGAATAGACGAGATAGTAGAGTGAACGTGAATAGACGAGCGGGTAGAGTACAGATGAGAGCTAGTGGACATTGCACGTAATGTGACGAGTAAACATGTGATAGTAACAGTTGCACAACACGTGCACTTGGTGTTGGCAGTCAGGTGGAACTCACGCCCCTACCACTGGCCATGTGAAGCACAGGTCCAGAGGTCCGGCATGATTCAACGAAAGAGCAAACTTCTAATAGCTGTTCGGATCATATCGATCCCTAAGGATGTAATGGGTGTTAGGGTACAACCGGCTCGTCGACCATGTGGGAATCCATGATCAGAGGAGACTTACGGAGGCCTTGTGCAAGGGTTCACTAGTCCGGCGAAAGGAATATCCGACGGAGAGATCACCACAAGCCAAGTAAAGTGTGTATATAAGACAGGTGCTCGACGTTCTAGAGGAATTCTAGAACAGTGGAGCGTTGATATCGGTATATAAACCACACAAGAAACGAATACAAGTTCGTTAAAATAGGGCAATTAATATACTTTTATTTCAATAATTTACCAGATACATTATGAGATATTTTCTGCCAAATTTCAGCCATATATGGATGGTTCATGTGTGTGCATGTGTAAGAGAAATCATAGATAGAAAAGAAGTCGTGAATATGTAATTTACAACATTCAATGTAGCTCCATTTTTAAAACAAGTTTTTTACTGGGGGTATAACTGTAAAAAGTCGTGAATATGTAGAAAGTGACAGAAATAATTTTTATGGGTTTTCATCAAAAACCTGTGAACGTGACATAGGCCAATGAGGGTCGCGACAGGTACTAGGCAGATCGCGACAGGAGCATGTAAGGATCGCGATAAGGCTTGCGAATCAGGTACTGGAAACGCGACGGCTTACCTGTCGCCTTCTTGGTCGCGACGGGTAGGCTGTCGCAATCGGACCCCAGAAGGCGACATATCGGGCAGTCACGATCTGGTGGTCTGCGCCTGACTCTGACAGGAGTCAGACCAGACATTAGATTGCGGTCCAGAACATTCAAATTTTGATACAACATCGTTTAGAAAATCATAACTAATTATATACATGATGAAAAATCACGAAATCGGTGGCAAATGGAACTAGACATGCGAGAGTACTTCCAGTAATTAGGAATTCAAGAGAGAGCATGGTTTGAACATGGTTGAGAATAAACAAGAACGAGTAACATAGAACATGATATATAGAGCAAGATTGATTTAATTCGAGCAACATGCTCAACAAAAATTAGGGCTTTCAGGGGCAAAAGATCCCTAGCAACATGAAGTATCTACAATAAAAATTTCGTAGCATGGGATCAAGTATAAATAGAGTTTAGAATTAAACATGATGTCTCGGGGTTATCATGTTTGCAGATCTTCTAAAATCAAGAACAAAAGATTGGCTCGATGGAAAATTATGAAATAAGAGGGCTTCTGTTCCTGGTGATTGGAACTACCTACAGACGAGTTTAATTTAATTTTGCTCGTGAGAATGCCTACCTTTGACTCGATTTATCTTCTAGGGCTTAGAACTCCAAGAACGAAGGAAGAAGCTTGATGGATCTTCCTCTCCTCGATTTCTCCTCCTCCTTGGCCTCTTCTCTACGTCCAAGAACCCCTTTGCACGAGCTAGGGCCGACCATGAGGGTTTAAGAGGTGTATTTAAATAAATACAAGTTCCTATTCCCACTACTACTCAAATTCCTCTTAATTACGAGATTTCCTAACTCCACATTTCCTCTCTTGCTTTCCAATCTCTAATTGTGTTAGGATAGTATCTAAATTCGTGCTAGACTATATGGGGTAGGTTTAGGAATCCAATTCCAACTCTAATTGCCACTTTTATTGCTTTAATAACTCCTTTCCAATTATGAGATAATTAAACTCCGAATTTAGGGTATTTTCTTATTATTCTCCCTTTGTAAATTCATATTTTGACCCAATAAATTCTAGAGGGTCCATTAAGAAAAGCCCATTATTCTTTTCCATTTAATGGGTTTTATTTAATACTCTATTCATTTAAATATCCATTTAGCTAGGTTTTAATTCTTTATTTAAATTTTTATTTTTCTTAAAAATTCAGGTTGCTACAATGGTTCTGATAGCAGATGAATAAAGTATAGCACGATGATAAAAATAAAGTCACGCAATAGCAAGTAATGTCATTGTCAAGAGATAACAAGCGATAAGTATAGCAAGAAGAGAGATAGTAGATAGTCATGTAAAGAGTAAATTACACGTTGATTGATTCTCATCAATCGAAATAGTATAGCACTTTTGATTAACTTTCGTCAATTGAATAGTAATGGCACTTTGGTTATCCGTAGATAGCTGAGAGAAAATATAGCACTTTTATTGTCAATAGACAACAAGAGAGTATAGCACTTTGAATACGATCAAGTCGCGATAGCACGCAATAACTCAAGAGAGCGAGTATCAAGTAGAGCAAGTAGAGAGCACGACAGTAGTCGCCCAATAACAGTTTAGTAATAGTCAGTGGCAGTATAGTAATAGTGCAGTACATCTGAATCATTAGACTAACAGTAACAGTGTAACAGTCAGATGTCTAGCTAATTCAGAACAGTCAGTCAGAACCGGTGCAATGCAAAACACTGTCTATAGCCCCTGTAGGTATTTTCAGGTGGCTCTCTGCCCCTAGGACTAGATTGGAGCTCCTCAGACACTCTCTGTGCCCTAAACAGTATGCATTCAAGTCAGTAGAGTCACAAGACACTTTTTAGTGCTAGACAGTCATGAACAGTACAAAACAGTAGAAGCCACATAGCTCAAAGGGTACCAAGAGAGTACTGGATGAGAGAGACGAGATAGTAGAGTGAACGTGAATAGATGAGCAAGTACAATATACATGAGATCCTATGGTCATTGCACATGAAACATCGAGTAACGAACGATAGTAACAGTTGCACAACACACGCGTATGGTGTTGGCAGTAAGGTGGAATTCACTACCTTTCTGCTGGCCATGTTACGCACAGGTCCAGAGGTCCGGTGTGATTCATGATAAGAGAGAGAACAATCTAAGGCCATACGGATCTTACTGATCCTTAGAGTGTATCATAGGTGTTAGGGTACAACCAGCTCGTCGACCATGTTGGAACGCATGGACAGAGGATACTTACGGAGGCCTTGGATAAAGACTCACTAGTCTAGCAGAAGGAGTATCCGACGAAGAGTTCATCCAAGTCAAGAGAGAGTGTATATAGAAACAAGTGCTCGACATTCTAGAAGAATTCTAGAACAGTGGAGCGTCGATAACGGTATTCCCAAAACATCGCGAGTAATCATAGACAAGTTCATTTAAAATAGGGCAATTAATATATATAATGGAAATAAATTTGCTAGATGTACATGTGACAATTTTCATGTCAAGTTAAGCCATATAGGATGGTTCAAAGTGAGTGCAAGTGTAAGAGAAAATCATGGACAAGATAGATCATGCGATTAACTTGAATTAATTAAAATATATTCAATAATTACAACTTCATTTTTCTGTGTACATGACAGTTAATAAGACATGGGGGTAACTGTATAACAATAGATCTTGCAAAAAGGTGGGTTTTTATGCAAAAAGCTGAGATCGCGACGCACCCTTATAAGGGTCACGACGGTGTAGACACCCGGTTTTGACTAATGGGTTGAACCACTTCTCTTGTTGTCTTAATGGGCCCCTAATTGGTCACTCACCTTGAGCCCATCAGTTGCCTTGCTTTGAGTCCTTTAAACCATTAAAATACCTTGAAATCCCGAGATTTATCACTTGAGAGAGTCCTTAGGGCATGATAACTCTTGTTCTATCATGTAGTTGGGTGATAATTTTCAAATAAAGCGGATTTATTGTCGCGACGCCTTGTGGCGCCGCGTCTCTAGTCGCGACAGCTCTGGCAGCCGCGACAGCCCATGCATTATCCATGCACGTGGGCAATGCTGTCACGTCCACCCGCACCGTCGCGTCTTAGTCGCGGCCCTACGATACGTCGCGACAATGACCGAATTCTCTGGCCTCCTTAACTACTTCCTATTTATCCTCCTTAGAGTTCAACTTAATCCCAAGGATTATCCCTACCCCTTCGGGCGGGATCATAGCCTTAGGGACTCTTGTGAGGATCCCCAAGGACTCTCAACCCGATTTTTATAGGGCTTTATCTCCTATTATGATTTTTAAAACCTTTTTGAAGAGATAATATCACTAATTCTTATCCCAAGCTCTATATAAGCAAGGCCCCTCCTTAAGGACGGGGAGAGCCTCATTACCATCCCGAAGGGCTGCCGAAATCTCCTTTGATCTATACTTAGCACCACAACCACCCATTTTGCCACTCTCCCTTCACATTCCACTCCTCAAAGCCACTCTTCCACCATTAACGGAGCACGAAACGTAAGAAGGGCGACCCCGACGACCTCCTGGAGCTCTTGCACATCCTTGGAGCCGCACTCACGCCAGGGAGTCGCCCCAATGGGGCTCATTTTCTTCTCCTTTCTCTTCTTATTTCTACATGCATTTTTGCGTTATTTTTAGATAGAGCATTTCCCTATCTACCCACGTTTTTCCCATACCCATAGGGGTTCAAAACCACCCCAGGTGCGTTCCCGCCATGATCTCCCATTTCTCTCCATTTTTAGAATAGATACTATGCTTCACATATTCTAATAGGGCGTTTTATTGTGATTTTCTTTGGTTGGCAGGCAAGCAAGTGAGATCTACGAGAAGCTCACATCCTCTAGCCGGCTGGAGGACGAGAAGAAGGTCCCTACCCTATTTCTCCCGCATTCAGAGAACGCGACGACCGAGAGTGATGCGACTATAGACGCATCGACGGAAGCTGACGCGTTACCAGTCTATCGCGGCGCCAATGGCGACCGCGACATCAGGTTCATTTTTGTTCTCTCTCCTTTTCCTAGTTTAAGTCAGCCATCATATCATTTTCATTTTTAGGCGACTAGCTAGGTGGCGATCACATCCTATTTTCCATGCTATCATATTTGATATCCATGTCTGTGTTGAGGGGGATACAATCCCTGTGATTACACCTTTTGGCGATCACGGTGGGACCTTCAGTGCTACCCTCGTAGATCTAACTTGCTTGCTTGCCATGTTTTCTTCCTTTTTTATCCTTTCGGTGCCCTATTAGTCTTTTTTGTTCTTTGTTTCCTACTTTCTGTCCGTCGGGTCGTGTCGCGACGCATCGCGGTGACGCGATAACGTCGCATCGCTAGCCAACGACACGATAGCAGGTCAGTGTTTTCTTCTCATACCGGCCTTATCCTGCTTCTATAAGATCATGCATCCCTGTTCCATGTCTTTGTGCCATGTATTGTTGTGTCTTTGGATGTTAGAATCCTGTTAGGGTTGGGTTTTCCTTTTATTTTTATTTGTAAGTTTTCGGGTCTGGTCGCGGCGTAGCGCAAGGACGCGACAAGGTCGCGCCGCCGGTGAGCGTCACGCAACAGGTACGCTCTGTTTGTTAATGCTTCCATCCATGAGTCGGTTTCTGGGTGCTTCCTGATCCATGCTGTATTAATTTAGGAATTTGGTGCTTTATCATCTGGTAGGGTAGTCTGTTTGAGTTGGGCTGGTGATTCACTGTGTCTTCGGGCCTCTGTCATTATCGCGGCCGCTCGCGCTGTCGCGATAGGTTCACGGCGTACCCGGCCACCGCGACTCGGCCCGAGACCCATCTGGTCGCCCTGTTTGGTTCTCATCTATCACTTGTGCATACATTTCGGGCATTTAGGCATTGCATACGCTGCTAAACCATTTGATCAGGTTCCCCCTTGGTTGAGTGAGTCCTCTCACCTACGAGCACTCGTAGGCTGACTCGGGCCCGCCTTCCGAGGACCTCCGTAAGTCCCTGTGGCCGTACGCACGTTGCGGTTTGCCGGGCCGGTTGTACCCGTTGTACCTTTAGTTTGAGCCACCCTCATGTGAGTGTGTACCACCCTTAGTCATACCGGAGCACTTGAGTCCATTCCTATTAGGGACCGCATGACCGAGTGACATCTCTTTAATCAATTCATTTAAAAGGTCAAGTTCGAATCTTGAGAAATTTGCATTTTTAAGCATAATAACTTGAGTGCTTCAATCCCCCTTCTCATCCCTGTCTTTCTTGTCGTGATAGAGTTTAGGTGTGTCGGTTCCCCCTAAATTGGTTGGAGGGTGTATGCGTCATTGTTTAGGGAGATCGAGTCAGTCTCCTCCGACCCTTGTGCTATATCATAATCCCCTCTTCAACATGGACCAATTCCGGGTCCTTGCCGACGATGCCCTTCCCCTCGGGTTGCTCGAGGAGGTAGCCCAACCCCCCATGACCGTTCTCCCGGGGCGTATCCAGCCTCCCTCTATCACCGGGATTCGATCCCGTCCTCCCTCTCCTCCTGGGGGTGATGACCCCCATTCTCAATTCAGCCAGCTCCTTCCTCACCTCACTCCGGACCAAGTCCGAGAGTTCATAGCTGCTACCAAGGGGAAACAACCTTTATCTCCCCGGGGTCAAAATCCAGCCCGACCGGCGGATTCCTCCGTCCACATCGCTTCAGCCCCTCACCTTTCTTCGTCTGGGGCAGACCCTACACCTCTCCGTCCTCGGGCCATTCATTTTTCAGAACAAGCTACCTCCCCCCACGAGATGTTTGGCATCGGTCTCCTCCCACTACATATTATACGGTCGAACCAGCTCCCCTTCCTCACAGAGGTCTCACTCCTTCGAGCAGCCATTCTCCCTTGTCCCTACTCATCAGATCCAATCTCCTTCCGATTTCTTGGCGGAATGGACAAGTATGAAGAAGGAGCTTCATGACCTCCGGAGGCAAATTGATCCTCGGAAGGTAGCCGACATCGCCCTCCCGTCCTTCCAATACCTCCGGGTGCCTCCCCAGTCTGAGCTCCCGGTATATCGTCGATACTCTGGGGTGGGGGACGCCTACATTCATTTGAAGGACTTTGTCTATGAATTAGCACCACACAAATATGATCGCCATCTCATGGCATATCTGTTCAGAAAATCACTAGATGGTCCAGCCTTAGAGTGGTTCTATTCATTGCCTTCCGAGGAAGCCGAGGACTTCCAAATCGTCCAAGAAAGATTTCTGCAGCAATTCCAAGATCGGGTGGGACCCGAATACTCTTTCGTGGATTTAGTGGCTGAAAAGATGAAGCCAGAAGAGGATTTCTCCACCTATGCTGACCGATGGCGCTCTTTGGCTGCCAAAGTCCGTTGCCCAATGCCTGAGGAGGAGAAAGTAAAGCTGTTGATCTCCAATGCCACACCCACCTACCAAGCTATCTTGGCCATGAACGACATCTCTACCATACACCAATTATATAGTCGAGCCCATTTCATCCAAACCCAACTCAAGGACTCGCCTATACATTCCATGTTTGAAACCCCCAAAGCTCGCTATGCCAAGAAGCCGCAAGGCCCAGTCACCGAAGGAATCCAGACCAACGAACAAGTAGGTGCCGTTAGCAATCCTCAAGGCCCGGTAGGTAGGTCCCCCTATACCCAGCAAACCCAACAGCCTTGGAACAACAACAACAATAGGCAGCCACCTTCCCAAGGACAAAATCCTCCTCAAAATCAGCACCAATACTCCCAGGTCCCTCCACCTCAAAATGGCTATGCACCCAAGAAACCCAATGGGCCCAAGAGAGCCCAATACCCTCCATTGCCCGAGTCTCTAGTTGATGTTTTTGCAGCCCTCATGTCCCTAAATGCCTTAAGACTCCCTCTTGAGAAGGCAAATTGGAATATGGCGGCCAATCAAACAAAGTACTGCTTCTATCATCGTCATCCGGGCCACAATGTGTCCGATTGCTTTCAATTCCGACACATGATATACAATCTCCATGAGCAGAACTAGATTGATTGGGCAGAAATAAAGAGGTTGATCCAAACTTTGAGGGACCAGCAGAGTCAGAGGCAACAGCATCAACAACAGAGGCAACAACAGCCGCAGCAACAACAACAGTAGCAGCAATACCAGCCTTTCCAGCAACAACACCAGCAACAGCAGCAGCCACAACAGCTGGCGAATGATCTAGGCATAATCCGTAATCCCATGCCGCAACATCAGCCCGCTCCGAACCCTCAACCAGCTCCACCACCTCCTCCACCTGCACATGTTAACCCCGTCATCCACCATCCACCACCAGAAGCCCAGTGGGCCTTCGATGACGACCATGAGGTAGGCCAGCTTCTAGTTATTTCTCACATCACGCCCACTGTTCCCGCACCTACGTCCACCATGCCTTCCTCCCTTACACCCCACATTGCCACCATCACCTCACCATCATATTCCCCAGTCGCGTCGCCCATCTTTCCTCCACCCAACAACGTCCCTCTCTCCCCTACACCGGCACCATTACTAGCCAACCCTTCCGTCCTTGACACCACTACCCCTCCACTTCACCAGAATCTTGCCCTCCGGAGAGGGCGAATGTTTCATCGGATGTACCCTAGCGCATCCGTGCCCATGCCAAGCCAACAAACCAACAATCAGCAGCAATATGATACAGAAGAGATTGATCCGGCACCGGGAACCCAATATGACATCTTGAAACATCTTGATCATACTCCTGCCAAAATTTCCATATTGGAGCTCATTAAAGATCACAGACTCACCAGGATGCTCTCAGGGCCTTTTTGCAAAGAGTCATGGTCAGCGAAGACATGAATCTGGACAATCTACCCTCAGTGCTCTCAATAGTGAACAGGGGACCCACCATTACTTTTTCTGACGGCGAGTTGGCTGCCCCCAAAGCCAGAAAAATGCCCTTATGTGTAACACTCACCATAAACAAAGTGGCTATCGATGCAGCTTTGGTGGACACAGGAGCCTCCATTAATGTATGTCCACTAAGCACTCTTAGAGCGTGCAATATATCAGAACGTCAACTGCAGCCCACACCTACCACCATCGCTGCTTATGACAATTCGCGACGTGCCTGCCATGGAGTCATCACTTTGCAAGCAGAATTGGGTCCTCTCGTCATGACTGTGGAGTTCTATGTGTTGAACATTGATCACACCTACAACGCCATTTTAGGGCGCCCATGGATCGAGTCATTAGGGGCAGTGCCATCTACAGCACATCAGTGCCTGAAATTCCCCTTCCAGGGGCGAATAGTGAAGGTAAAAAGTGCAACGACAACACATACAGTAGAAGCTGTTGAGAGAGTGCTCCCTTCAGTATGGCCATCCAACAAGCCCATCATCTCGGTGCTTGATGTCAACTACACTTGGGCCTATACATTCTCTTCTAACCGCCCAATTGTGTCTCCACCTGTAGCGGCAATCAGAAAGGGCGTAAACGCAAATGCAAAAGGATGGGATATCATGTTCAGGCTAGGTTATCAGTCCGAAAAAGGTCTAGGTGCTCATCTTCAAGGGCAAACCAAGACTGTGGCCACCGCCAAGAAATTCACAAAGCGTGGCCTGGGGTATCCAGAATGGGCCGTTTTCTCATCCCCTTCACAATCTGACCATGGTCTACTCACCTGGTCCTTATATGAGCACTTTGTCAAAGGGCCCATCCAGCCCGGATATAACACCACAACGGAAATACCCAGATCAGCTTATCAGGCCTTAGAAGAACAACGGCCCAACAAGAAGAAGAAAGCTGAGGAGGATACTGAGGATCCAGACCAAGACGATGCCATCTCATCAGTTAGTCTGCTGTTTAAAAAATCAGAGGCCAAGGAAGAAGAGTCAGAATTAGAAGATCTTGTTTCTGCGGTCAACATATTGTTCAGTGGAGAAGATGTACCACAAGTAGCAGCGCTATCAACTGCAGCAACCACCGCCAGGCGACAGTTGCCTGGATTTGGTGAGGGAAACCAGCCGGATTATTCACCCCTACTTGTACAGGAGCTATGGCCAGGGTTCTCCCGGCCTCCTACTCATTTTATTTCATCCATGCTCGATTTTAATGTTAGTTTCATTCCTTTACCTCTCCCCTTCATTGTCCAAATCTCACCCTCCGCCGTCGAGGCGTTCATCCGTCCTTCGCCCCGCCTCGTCATTTCCTTCAATGGTTCGGTCCTGTCTTTTACCGAAACCATTTAATTTCATGTAATTCCTTTCTATTCAAAAAAAAAAAAAAAAACAAAAAAAATATAGAAAATTCAAAATTCAAAAAAATCTCTTCCTGCTTCCGCTTCCGACGGCGATCCCCGTCACTCCCTCGCACTCCTGCTTCCGACGGCGATCCCCGTCACTCCCTCGCGCTCCTGCTTCAGTCAGCGATCCCCGTCACTCCCTCGCACTCCTGCTTCCGACGGCGATCCCCGTCACTCCCTCGCGCTCCTGCTTCCGACAGCGATCCCCGTCACCTCCCTCCTGCTCCTGCTTCCGACGGCGATCCCCGTCAATCCCTTCCTACTCCCGCTTCCGACGGTGATCCCCGTCACTCCCTCCTACTCCTGCTTCTGACGGCGATCCCCGTCACCTTCTTCCTACTCCCGCTTCCGACGGCGATCCCCGTCACTCCCTCCTACTCCTGCTTCTGACGGCGATCCCCGTCACCTCCTTCCTGCTCCTACTCTCGACAGCGATCCCCGTCATCCCCTGCTCCTGCTCTGGACGGTGATCCCCGTCGCACCTGCTCCCCGGCGGCCATCCCCACCCTTCCTTTCGCTCTATTCGTGCCTTCACCTAGCGGTCAAGCATGGCCATTTCGGGCGATTCGGGTGAGGGGCCTTCTGCTCCCCTACACCCCGATGCTATTGCTGGCACCCTGAGCTCGGGTGGCCCGTTTCCTCCTCCAGCCTCATCGGAGGACCTTTGTGGCCCTGCCACCCCCTTTGTTTTCCTGTCCAATAAACCTCTAGACACTTCTCCAGAGCCTCCTGTAAATATCAAATCTAGTTTAAGTTCAGGGGTAGTTTCCAGTAAGTCCCCGTCCCCGTCTAAGAAAAGGAAGGGTAGTGGCATACCCCGTAGATATCTCTTAGACTTAGTTCAGAGGTGTGGCGCTCTTCTAGCTGTCAAAGAGTTCGTCAAAGAAGCAGTGGCTTTGGACTTAAAGGAAATGCCGATGGAGGAAGGGCTAGATGATGGATTTGGAATATATGAAATTGTAGCCGAAGAGGACCCATTAGATGAGAATGATGGCGAGATAGAGGATGTTGCTGAGGCGTATGCTAGTGGCATAAGGAGATTCGATGAACCTACCTCAGCAGTCGATGAACCTACTAAAGAGGTAAACGTGGGAACCGAAGAGGACCCCAGGCTCTTAACCATAGCTTCTGGTCTTCCTCCTGAAGAAGAAGAGGCACTCATAGAAATGTTGAGGGAGTTCAAGGATTCATTTGCCTGGTCCTATAATGACATGCCCGGCATTGACCCCGGTCTGGTGGAACATAGGTTGATCCTAAAACCAGGGGCAGTTGCCGTTAAACAGAAGCTAAGGAGATTTCTCCCCCACATTGCTTTAAAGATGAAAGAGGAGATTGATAAACTACACAAAGCCAAGTTCATCCGTGTAGTCCTCTATCCTTTGTGGGTGGCGAACATCGTCCCGGTCATGAAAAAGGACGGAAGAGTGCGTATCTGCATAGATTTCCGGGATTTGAATAAGGCATGTCCTAAAGATGACTTCCCCTTACCTCATTTAGATGTCTTGATCGATAATACGGCAGGGTTCGAAACTCTATCATTCATGGATGGGTACTCCGGCTATAATCAAATTCGTCTGGCCCCGGAGGATCAAGAGAAAACCTCCTTCACCACCCCATGGGGAACATATTGCTATGTGGTCATGCCGTTTGGACTAAAGAATGCCGGCGCCACTTATCAAAGGGCAATGTTAGCTATCTTCCACGACATGATACATGTTGATGTTGAGGTTTACGTGGATGATATCGTGGTGAAGTCGCAAACTCGAAGAGAGCATTCCTCCGTGCTTGCCAAAGTGTTCCGTCACGCGCAAGAATATCAATTGAAGATGAATCCAAAGAAGTGCGTGTTTGGGGTTTCCTCAGGAAAGTTGCTAGGCTTCATAGTTAGTAAACGGGGGATTCAAATAGACCCGCACAAGGCCAAGGCAATCAACGAAATGCCTCCTCCCAAGAACATATCTGATCTTCGAGGTTTGATTGGTCGACTTCAGTTCATAAGAAGGTTTATATCTCAGCACTCCCAAAGGTGTCGTCCTTTCTATGAACTGTTGAGGGGAGGAGTCAATTTTGAATGGAATGATAAATGCCAAGAGGCCTTCGATGAGCTCAAGAGTTACCTTATGAATCCGCCCATGCTTCAGGCGCCTATCCCTGGGAAACCATTGATCCTATATCTGTCAACAATTGAGGACTCCCTAGGAGCTGTCCTTGCTCAGCATGACGAATCTGGCAAAGAAATGGCAGTCTATTACCTATCTAGGCTCTTCAACCCTTCCGAGCTCAAACTCACCACAATGGAGAAAACCTGCGCAGCGCTAGTCTGGGTAGTGCAGAAATTGAAGCACTACTTCCTAGCTCATAAAGTGAGTTTGATTTCTAGAATGGATCCTATTAGGTATCTCTTGGAAAAGCCAATTCTCGCCGACAGATTGGCACGCTGGCAAAGTTTCCTCTCTCAGTTTGATATCTCCTTTATCGTTCAAAAGGCTATAAAAGGGTATGCCATCGCCGAGCATCTTGCTCACCTCCCTCTTCCTCATAGTGATATGGTTCAAGAGGAGTTCCCCGATGAAAACCTATCACTTGTCTCTCATGACCCCTTCTGGTCGCTCCACTTCGATGGAGCTCTCAATTCTAGGGGACGGGGCATAGTTGCAGTCTTGCTCACCCCAGAAGGGATCACCATTCCTTTGGCTTATCAACTCCAGTTCTACGCCACCAACAATATTTCCGAGTACGAGGCTCTCCTAGCCGGTCTAAAACTCGCCTACCTCTTAGGCGCGCGTCACCTCAAGATCATAGGAGATTCTCAGCTCGTTCTTCGGCAAGTCCTCTCTACCTATCGCACTCGTGACCCCAAGCTCAAGCCATATCAAGATCTGGTCACGCTCCTCGCCAAACAATTTCGTCAACTCATCTACATTCATACTCCTCGCTCTCAGAACATCCTGGCCGATGCTCTGGCATCGTTAGCTTCGTCTCTCTCCTTCCCTCTCAGCCGTAGTGCTGAGACCATCACTGTTCAGAGGTTAGAAGCTCCCTCAACTCAGGATCCTTGGTTCTCAAACCTTAGGAGCTCCCTAGTGTTGAAGGCAGAGAAGAAAGAAGCGAAGGAGTTGTTGCTTGTTGAATTAGGAGAATTGATGGAAGAAGAGAGACCGTGGTACCATGAGATTGAACAATTTTGCAGAGACGGTACCTTCCCAGAAGAAGCCGAAGCCGAAGATAGGCGAGCTATCCGTAGAGCGGCATTGAAGTATACCCTCGTGGGTGAAGTCCTTTACAGACGCGCTCTAAATGGAATGCTCCTCAGATGCGTGACCGATGAAGAGGCTTGGAAGATAGTGGAAGGATCTCACTCCGGTGAATGCGGAGGGCATGTGAATGGTCAGATGTTAGCCAAAAAGATCCTTAGGCAGGGCTACTACTGGCCAACCTTAGAAGAGGACTGTGCCGCCTACGTTCGTAGGTGTGTCAGATGCCAAATCCATGCCGATAAAATTCATGCTCCGTCTTCCTCTTTGCATCCACTATCTTCCCCTTGGCCTTTCTCCATGTGGGCCTTCGATATCATCGGACCCCTTGGTGATCCTAATGCTCAGATAAAACAAAAATCCTTCATCCTCATTGCTATTGAGTATTTCACCAAATTGGCCGAAGCAGAAGCATTTGCAGAAATCAAAGGTTCGACTGTGTGCAGATTCATCATGAAGAACAACATTGCACGGTTTGGAGTACCTGGCAGCCTCGTCACCGACAATGGACCCCAGTTCATATCACAAGACCTTCAAGATCTCTGTAAGAAGTTCAATATTTCTTTGCATCATTCGTCTCCTTATTATCCACAGGGCAACGGCCAGGCCGAGGCCACGAATAAAACACTTTTGAAAATTTTGAAGAAAACTTGTGAGTCTAATAAATTCGCTGATTGGCCAGAAAAGCTAATTGAGGCTCTGTGGGCCTACCGCACCTCCATCCGCACACCTACGGGGCAAACTCCTTTCTCACTTACATACGGAATGGAAGCGGTATGTCCACACGAGATTCTCATCCCTTCGCTAAGAATTCAGTTGGACAAAGAACTTAATCCCGATGAACATCGGGAGGCGTTACTTACACAACTAGAGCTCTTAGACGAACGGCGTCTAGCTGCAGCCGATCATGTGCTTTCATATCAAAATAGACTCTCAAGGTCTTTTCAAAAGAAAGTGATTGAGCGTAAGTTTCAAGAAGGAGACATGGTTTTGAAGCGAATTTTCATAAAACCTGGAGGTCCAAGATCAAAACTGTCTGCAAACTGGGAAGGGCCGTACGTCATTAAAGAAGTGTACCCGGGAAACGCATATAGGTTAGTTAATGCCGATGGTGATGAACTCTCTCATCCATGGAATGGATTATATCTTAAAAGATTCTACCCCTGATCAACAGTCTTTTGATAACAACACCAATTAATAAGTAGCCATTTGCCAAGTGTCTCGCTCCCTCTCATATTGACGAAATAATATTTATGTGCAATCACGTACTCAATATGGTAGCCTAAGGTCGTTGTCCCTTCATATGCAGTGTTCTCACTTAGCCCTTGCTCAGGGAAACAAAAGGTCAATTCTCTCCCTACTCGGACAAGGTCTAGGGGCAAGGGGAAGGCTAACCTGTAAACCTGCAACAGTATAAACCATGTGTTTGAAGTCTCAAAGAGGGACGGGCAGTTCTAAGAAAAGCATATAGCACAAAAATAAAGCGACGAAATGATAAAATGAAGGGGCATGTTAAAGAGTGGCAGTACAGTTCCCCGCGGGACGCCCTTGAGCCCGGTCGCGCGCATGCCCCAGTCAAAAGAGAAAATACTGTGGCCCTAAAGTCCCTGGACAACAGATGAATAGCACATGTAGCTTACTTGTTGCAAGTCTTACAAGTCGGTAACCCCCGACCCCGAGATTAAGTCTTATCACATTTATATTCTTCCTATCCTCCCTAAAAATGACCAAAGAATCCCTACGCTTGGTCTGTGTTGGAACATTGTTGTCACAGGGGCAAGAAATCTTAGCAAACCTAAGATGAATATGCGTTGCACATAAATCTTACTCGCCAAAGTGAGATAGAAGAAGGCTCACGATTAATCGCTCAACATTAAGAAGTGTTGTTATCAAAAGAATTTTCAAAAAATCCAAAAATCCAAAAAAATCAAAAGATCCCCAAAACAAAAAAAAAAATCAAAAATTCCAAAAATCCAAAAAAAAAATCAAAAGATCCCCAAAACCAAAAAAGTCAAAAATTCCAAAAATCCAAAAAAATCAAAAGATCCCCAAAACAAAACAAAAATAAAAAATTCTAAAAATCTAAAAAAAAAAAATCAAAAGATTTCCAAAATCATGAAAAATATAGTTTTCAGAAGAATAAAAAGGTGTGTACATATTGCTTTTCTTTAGCATGCATTATTTTCATGGTCTTTTCGTCTATTTAATAAGGCTCGGCCTCTTGACAATTACGGAGTTAGATTTTATCATTTTAAGTGCAAGGGGCCGAACCTAAGAACAGATCTAACTTGTTCTTCTAAGTGTGTGTAGGAACAGGGATTTCAAAAGCAGAGTACAACGTCGCACTCAAGACTCCCTTCTTCTCTCGCTTGTTTGAAACTCGCCTCTCACTCATGTCAATCACAAACCATTCATTTATCATAAATATTGGCATAAAAGTAAAACTGCACTAAGAAATAAACAATATGTACATAGATAAGAGGGAGGTGGCTCACAAGTCTCCTCACTGTCCACCGCCACTCTCCCCGGATCCCTCTCGCCTATCCGGAGGTGGCAACATCTCGCCACCCCCTCTACCCTCATGGGTGCTACCCTCGCCCTGACGGTGCCGCTCCTCCTCCTCGTTCCTCCGCCTGCTGGAGGAACCTGCTAAATACTGTCCGACGGAGGCGCCGGTCGCCCTGCTGACGCTCGCTCCGCTCCGGCTCCGGCTACGTGAACGGCCTATATCCGTCACGATCTGCTAAAGGCTCCGCGCCAGCGTCTGCTGTGCCAGCAGCTCTGCACGCAGTCGGGTGACCTCCTCCTGATCTCTGGGCGGCCTCTGCACTCATAGCGTCACCAGCTCCCTCGCCATGTCCACCATCTGTGCCTCAGCCGCCTCCGCCCGGATGCGCAGCTGGTCCCTCTCGCTCTGCAACGTCATAGCATGCTCTTGAGCGAGCTCCAAGTCTCTCTCCTGCACAACAAGCAATCATTCAGCATTATTTGCAAATAATCAACTCAAGCCTTTAAATGAACTTACCCGCTCCTCCAAGTGCCTCTGAGCCTCCTCGGCTCTCAGCACCGCCCCTGTCAGTCGAGCCTCCATGAGCGAGGGAGAGCCCCCTGCGCTCCGAGAGGAGGAAGCACCGCCTGCTCCGGCACCCCTCACTCTCTCCAGCTCACTCCGCTGCACGCAAAAGACATGTCAGTTTCAAAATTTTGCTTAAATTAAAGGGGGCTGAAAGTGAACACGGTACTTACCAGCTCTACCATCTGCCTCTGGGCTGCCTCCCGATCTTGCACCGCCGACTGGAGCAAGGCTCGGAGCGACGCGATCTCACCTGTCACGTCCACCTGCAAGGAATTGCCAAATCATCAATTCTAATCATTAAACCCGAATTCTTTGAGCCGTGGTTTAGAAGTTTTACCTGGTGTCGGGCGCTCTTGTATACCTTTCCTCCGTACTTCAAGGCGTACGCCTGGAGGTAGGCATCGTCAGTGGTCGCGTCCGATCTGACCCCCTTGCCTTTCCGCTCCCAGTTCTCAATCTGCTCGCGCGCCCGCTCCCGCCAGTTTGTCGTGTCGTGAAGTCCCCGGAAACTCCGACCCGGCCGGCGAAACCGGTCCCAGACGGGGAACTCCACAACACTCTGCCTGAGGCCCAGGGAGCGCTGGGTCAGGAATAGGTTCAGAGGTAGCACAAGGTTCAGCGCATGCAACCACACCGACCTACCGAAGTAGGGGCGGGCCTGTGCCAACCAAGGCTGTCCCTCATCACCCTCCCCCAAATATGGCTGCCAAATCACCTGCAAAAGAGAAGTAATCAGTCATTTCAAGCAAATAATTTAAGAAAAAGGCAGGGATTAAAAGGTACTTACATCCTGATAAGGGTAGCTGTCAATGGCCTCCTGTAGGCGCTCCAGCTGATCAACCATGTGGCGGGTGTCTCGGCAAGAGTCCCAACGGCGTGCAATGGGCACAAAGCCCGACCGTGTGAGATCCCCTCTCCCCAGGGCTGGGAGGTGTAGGTAGGCCCAAACCTGCAAGATGAAAGACAAATCAGTTGGCAGTTTAAGCAAAATGATGTTTAGATCCAAAAAGAGTTAGGAGAGAAGGTGTACCTGAAGGAAGGGGTAGAAGCCGCTCGTAGACGTCTGCCACTCGGAGGCGCTCAAACCGTCGAACTGGTGCGCTAAGAAGGCTACTCCCCAAGCATACCCCCCTACCTCACCTAGGTCCTCTAGCAAGGGCAGGAAGCGGCAGTGGACTGCGTCGCCTCTCGTGGCAAACAAGAGTCTACCAAGAAAGAGAATGAGAAAACGGCGCAAGTCCAAGTCCACCTGCGGCCCGGGCTCGCTCACAAGCTCCCTCTGGCTGACCCTAGCTAGCCTCGCCAAGTACTCATCCTCACTCTCCCCTACATTCTTCCCCGCCTCGTACAAGCCCAGACTCTCCTGCAATGCTACCCTAGGCACTAGGGAGGACCTGCGCTCTACTGGGAGGTCTAGGAGACGCTCAGCTAAGTCATGATAGCAGGGATAGGTGTAGCCGCTCACTGCCCACCCATAGACTCTAAGCCCTGTGATCCGGCTCACATCCTCCAAGCTAGGGATCATATGCCCCCATGGGAATGCAAAGGCACTCGCCTCTGTGTCCCACCTGCTCCGCAGGGCCTAGGTGAGGGCCGGGTCCACCCTCATCCTCTCGATCCTAAAGATCTGCCCAAACCCCATCTCCTCTACTCGCTCTCGCTGGAAAGGGGGGAAGGCTAGGAAAGCAGCCAGCACCAGTGTCCATGACACTCGAGCCCTCATTTCACCCTGCAAAATTCGTTCAAGTTCAATTTCAGGCCTTTATTGTGTGTTCGGACAAAGTCGCGACAGCTATTGCAGCCGCGACCTTGTCGCGACGGTGCGGGACACCGCGACCTTATCGCGTCACCTTCTTAGGTCGCGATAAGGTAGCGTCTGCCTTAGACGTCGTGACACTGTCGCGACGCCCCGCCCCGCCGCGACACCATGTCGCGGCGGGTCGTGCTGACACGTTCTCAGAATAAAACCGGCCGGAGCCCTCTTTGTTTGATCCTCGTTTTCATGGGCGTTTCGCCCTACATTCGCCCTCTAGGGGCTCCGTCTACCTTTATTCTACTACCATTCAAGGTTTGAGGGAGGGGTACTTACTGTTTTCATGGCTTTCGCTCTTTTCCTCCGCTCCTCCTCCACACTCGTGACTGGAGCCATCCCCTCGTCCTCCTCCTCTCCCATTGCGACCTCGGGCGCTTCCTCCTCGACTGGAGGCTCTTCCGCCCGTCGTCGTGAGTACCGACGCTCCGCGTGGCACTTCCCCCGCGATGAGCCCTCGCCGATCTCTTTTCCGCCTTCCATCACAATATGGGTTGTTTGGGTTGAGTTTTGAGCTAGCAAGGAGGTTGGAATGCAGGGGAATTGGGGGGAAAGATTCGAAGGTTTGGTTTTTTGAAAACCGGAAAGGAAGAAGGAAAAGGGGGGCCGTTGGTTTTGAATTGATCGGTTCATGACGCGACGCAGCGGGCGGTCGCGTTCATGTCGCGACCCTATGGGCTGCCGCGACAGCGTCGCGACACCCCGCATGGCCGCGACAAAAAAAGGCGACACCCTTGGCTGTCGCGTCATCAACAGAGCCTTTTCCGTTGCAGAAAATTTCATTCTATTTCATTCAAATGCAAAGCCTGTTACATGCTCTAATTCGCTCTAAGCAATCAAAACAATATTTTCAAATTCTTTCCTAACTACCATCTGGCTTACAATTCAAATCAAATCAATTGTTCCCTCCCGCAGGTTGAAGTTTTTTCAAAGCTTCAATGTATTCCGTGATTGCTTCGTCATCTTCTTACACCTCGGCTTGAATCGCGCTCGTCACGCATCCTTCCCAGTGGACGACGGCGCTGCGCATGTCGCGCTCGTCCTGTGCATCGCCTCTCTTCCTCTCTTGGATAGGTGGGAAGTGTGATAGAAGTGGAACCACCGTGCGAGCCGCACCGCATTGGAGATGGCAGCGGTCCGGGTTGTAGGAAACTAGCGCCCCGTTGCCCAGCAGCCTCAAGGCGAGCCCGGTGCGTTGAGGAAGGTGGATTGTCCGGCCGTGCATGAATCGTGGGCGCATGTCAAAATCCGCCACGGTCAGACTTCGGAGGTATTGGCGCCAGGCTTGTATGCCCTTCACTTGAGCCGTTTTGCACCATGCCCGAGGGCTCATGTGAAGCCGTCCGCCCACGTACGCCAGTGGGTGGTTCAGCATTGTCTTGCATTCCATGGTCAGGTCCTCCACCGCCCGGAATTGAACATGCATCCCCATCCATAGTTCAAGGGCGACGACCGATCCATAGAAAGGACCCCCGAGTGCTGCAGAGGTCAGGCCAGTATATAGAAAACCCAGGACAGCTTGCCCAATTTTCATACCTTCGGAGATGGAGTCAATAATGCTAAGATTGCCAAAAGAGATGGCACCGTCGGCTTCCGGGAAGAGTATGACGCCGCAAATGCATATGGCGACTGCCTTGGCGATGGCGGTGTAGTTCGTGGTCTTCCGCTTACACTGGGAAATAATCCACTGAGCAATTGGGAGGAGGTGAACATGCATACCGCTAGTCATGGAGTAGAGATCGTTCTTCTTTGTGGTAATGTATGCCAGGATGCTCCATGAGTTGATCTGGTCCACGGTGTAGGAGATTGCAAGTTCTTCACCCCTTTGATAGCGTGGGAGGCCAAACATGATCTCCAACTCTTCCAAAAGGATCGTCGCCTCGAACTCTGGAAAGATGAACGAGTTGGTCTGTGGATGCCATAGCTCCACCATGGCTGTGACACTCTCCTACACATGCACCAACTTGTTGTAGTTTTTGGCCAATACGAAGACGGTGGACAGCCCCCACTCCTTCAAGTGACCAATAGACGTGGGCGGCAGTAACTCGAGCATGGGTACCAGCCATGGCATCTTTGAGAATCGCCGTTGGCCGGGGAGGATCTGAGATAGGAGAAGAAGCATGAAGAACGGAAGGAAAAGTGGAGAAAAGAGAAGAGCGAAACAGAGCAAAACAAAGCAACAAAACAGAGAAAAAAAAACAGAACAGTGCAGAAAGTTCAGAATCTCAGGAAGAAAAGGCCACTTACTTGGAGCTCCGGGTGCGTGTAGATGTGCCCCGGGATAGCGGAGAGTTGCTTCAGATCGGCATATGTCTCCCTAGCAGCTTTTGGGCCGGAGTAACCGGGGATATCTTCTGCAAAAGCCGAATAATTCCTCTTCATGGTTGCAAGAGAGGAAAACAGAGCTTGAACTTGAAGAGCAGAGGATGCCAGGGGTTAGCTGCGGGATTAGCACCCTCAACCCTCTATTTATAAGGTCTTAAGGGTTAGAGACCCACTCTAATCCCGAGACTAGGTGTTAGGATAAGATTAGAAGAGGTTTAGGAGTCCTAGTGTGAGTGTCTTAGGATAAGGGTGAACCCCGGTTTCCTGGTCTTTCCGAGCTCTGTCCGAGTCGCGACGCCGCGATCTGACGCGACCATGTCGCGACAGGGCGCTGCGACGCGACATGGTCGCGGTCGTTTCGACTGTCGCCTCTCCACCCGAGGGGTTGTTTTCATCCTTGAGCTGTGTATATATGTTGTTTGATTGCTTATAATTGTTGTGTTTCATATTTCATTGTGTTTATTTCTGAAAAAAAAAATCAGAAATTCAGAAAATCAAGAAAGATTTCGTCACAGGTAAGACAGGTATCGTATTTCTGTCCCTATTCCTCGCATTACTATATGGTATTCTATCTATTATATCTTTTCAAGGACCGGCTGGTTCTCAATGTGTTCTGGGATTTGAGTTCCCCTTTACCAAAAACAGTGATAATCTAGGTACACATTGTTAATCATTGGATAGGCCGTTGAGTTAGTTAAGCACGGGGACGATAGATTCAGGCCTACACCGCGGTTGCGGGTAGTCTCTTGACCCGTTCTTACTCGACTTAGGAATATTATCCTTGATCTATTTTCTATTTTTTCTTTTCTTTGCATTCGCTTTGATGATTTCTTTTACTTTAGCCCAGCATGCATCATGTAGGACTTTGAACTTTCCTGACTCATTCTTGACCATTGATGAGCTCGTGTTGAGTGCCCAATCATCCTTCATGTTCCAAACAAGAAATCCAATTCCACTCTGAATCGGAAGGTTTGCCTCCGAGCAAGTTATTCCCGTTAGATTGACAAGAATTTCCCTGTCTGGATTCCTTATCCAATTACTCATCCTACTCCTTTGATCCGTTTTGGTTGCGAACCGCTCCCAGGACAGAGTCATGAGTTACCTGCCTGGCACGCACATGTCCTTCCAAAACGAAAACTGCAGGCTAATCGGCTAAGGTACCTCTCAATCGAGGGGTTGATCGTCCTCTTCTTCTTTTTTCCTCTCGTCCAGACTTGTGCTCTTCTTTGCATTCTACTCGAACAACCGACTCGGGGCTTTCACAAAGATTTGAATTGCCTGTTAGTTAAGATCGGGTGTCTCTTTACCTTGGCCTCCACTTTTCAGTCCACTCCGCGTCATCTCCGTTTCACCGTCACTTCATGACATCTCCACTCCACTTTCGCTACGCTCCCCTGCAAAGTGGAAGCCAAGGAGGGGCAATCTGTAGACACCCGGTTTTGACTAATGGGTTGAATCACTTCTCTTGTTGTTTTAATGGGCCCCTAATTGGTCACTCACCTTGATCCCATCAGTTGCCTTGCTTTGAGTCCTTTAAACCATTAAAATACCTTGAAATCCCGAGATTTATCACTTGAGAGAGTCCTTGGGGCATGATAACTCTTGTTCTATCATGTAGTTGGGTGATAATTTTCAAATAAAGCGGATTTATTGTCGCGACGCCTTGTGGCGCCGCGTCTCTAGTCGCGACAGCTCTGGCAGCCGCGACAGCCCATGCATTATCCATGCACGTGGGCAATGCTGTCGCGTCCACTCGCACCGTCGAGTCTTAGTCGCGGCCCTACGATACGTCGCAACAATGACCGAATTCTCTGGCCTCCTTAACTACTTCCTATTTATCCTCCTTTGAGTTCAACTTAATCCCAAGGATTATCCCTACCCGTTGGGGCGGGATCATAGCCTTAGGGACTCTTGTGAGGATCCCCAAGGACTCTCAACCCGATTTTTATAGGGCTTTATCTCCTATTATGATTTTTAAAACCTTTTTGAAGAGATAATATCACTAATTATTATCACAAGCTCTATATAAGCAAGGCCCCTCCTTAAGGACAGGGAGAGCCTCATTACCATCCTGAAGGGCTGCCGAAATCTCCTCTGATCTATACTTAGCACCACAACCACCCATTTTGCCATCTCCCTTCACATTCCACTCCTCAAAGCCACTCTTCCACCATTAACGGAGCACGAAACGTAAGAAGGGCGACCCCGACGACCTCCTGGAGCTCTTGCACATCCTTGGAGCCGCACTCACGCCAGGGAGTCGCCCCAATGGGGCTCATTTTCTTCTCCTTTCTCTTCTTATTTCTACATGCATTTTTGCGTTATTTTTAGATAGAGCATTTTCCTATCTACCCACGTTTTTCCCATACCCATAGGGGTTCAAAACCACCCCAGGTGCATTCCCGCCATGATCTCCCATTTCTCTCCATTTTTAGAATAGATACTATGCTTCACATATTCTAATAGGGCATTTTTGTTGTGATTTTCTTTGGTTGGCAGGCAAGCAGGTGAGGTCTACGAGAAGCTCTCATCCTCTAGTCGGCTGGAGGACGAGAAGAAGGTCCCTACCCTATTTCTCCCACATTCAGAGAACGTGACGACCGAGAGTGACGCGACTATAGACGCGTCGACGGAAGCTGACACGTTACCAGTCTATCGCGGCGCCAATGGCGACCGCGACATCAGGTTCGTTTCTGTTCTCTCTCCTTTTCCTAGTTTAAGTCAGCCATCATCTCATTTTCATTTTTAGGCGACTATCTAGGTGGCGATCACATCCTATTTTCCATGCTATCATATTTGATATCCATGTCTGTGTTGAGGGGGGTACAATTCCTGTGATTACACCTTTTGGCGATCACGGTGGGACCTTCAGTGCTACCCTCGTAGATCTAACTTGCTTGCTTGCTATGTTTTCTTCCTTTTTTATCCTTTCGGTGCCCTATTAGTTTTTTTTGTTCTTTGTTTCCTGCTTTCTGTCCCTCGGTTCGTGTCGCGACGCAATATCATGAAACAAGTTCCAGATTGATCTAGACATGCGTGAGATCTTAGAGTTCATAGGAATTTGAAAAACAAAGAGGGTTTAGGCATGCTTTTGTCTAATTAAATAGGAAGGACAGAGACAGTAATCCGTTGGAGTAAATGAATTAATTTGCCCACTAGAGTAGATGAAAATTAGGGCTTTCAGGGGCTTAAGAGAGATAACCATCAGAACCTCCAATAAAAATTTCGAGGCTTGGGGTTTAGCAAACATGGAGATCAAGAGGTATGATGGGGGGTTGGGGGTCATGTAAGTTGCAGAACTTTGAAAATCCATAAGAAAAGATTGGGTCGAAGGAAAAATACGAAATTTGAGGGCTTTGTTCAAGATGATTGGAATATCTTACAGATAATTTTCCATAGTTTAAGATCCTGAGAATGCCTACCTTTCACGTTTTTCCTCTTCTAGGGTTTGAAGATGAAGAACTCGGGAAGAAGCTTTGATAGATCTTCCTCTCCACGATTTCTCCTCCTCTTGGCTTCTCCTTCTGGTCCAACAATCTCTTGGCACGAGCTAGGGCCGACTATGAGGGTTTTAGAGAAGTATTTAAGCTCCCCCTAATTCCATTTCCTAGTTTAAGTCTAACTCCCATTTAATTCCGAGTTTCCTATTTTCCTCTCCCCTTTTTAAGCAAAAGATCTCCTAATTGGGTTGAGAGAGAGGGGATTTGGTGGCCAAGCAATTGGGGTAGGTTTAGGATTCCAAATCCAACTCAAACCACTTATTTTAATGCATTAAATACCCTCTTTTTATTTAAGTAATATTTTAGTTGCGAATTTAGGGTAATTTCCCATTATTCCCCCTTTAAGATTCTCTATTTTAGCCCACTAATTTATAATGCGTCCATTTAACAAAGCCCATTACTTCTTTTCTTTTAATGGGTTTTACTTAATTTTCTTTTATTTGATTTTCTAATTGCTTTTATTTTTATAAATTATTAAATTTTTATTTTCCAAAAATGCAGGTTGCTACATCCTCCCCCTCTTAAAAAGAATTTGGTCCCCAAATTCATATGATCATTTAGGAGGGAATGGCTTACTTAAAAGATCAGAGTAGTTCCGTCTGATGACTCCTTCCAGTTCCCATGTGGCTTCTTCCACTCCGCGGTTATTTCATAAGACTTTAACCACGTGGATGGGATGGTTCCTGAGCTGTTGAACCTTCCGTTCCAGTATCTTGTGTAGTAACCCGATTTTTTGAGAAATTTAAAATTTTAATTTTTTTTACATAATATTAAAATCTTGACAATTGGAAAATCAAATAAAAGAAAACTAATTAATTAGAAAATCAAAGAAAAGAGAAATAAATAAAACCCATCAAATGAACATAAGTAATGGGCTTTGTTAAATGGGCCATTAGAAAGTAGTGGGCTAAAATAGAGGTTTTTAAAAAGGGGAATAATAGAAAAATATCTAAAATTCGTAACTAAAATATTACTTAAATCAAAAGAGGGTATTTAATGTATTTAAATAAGTGGTTTGAGTTGGATTTGGAATCATAAACCTACCTCAATTGCTTGGCCACGAAATCCCCTCTCTCTCAACCCAATTAGGAGATCTCTTGCTTTAAATGGGGAGAGGAAAATAGGAAACTCGGAATTAAATAGGAATTAGACTTAAACTGGAATGGGAAAGAGGAGAAGCTTAAATACTCTCCTAAACCTCTCATGGCTGGCCCTAGCTCATGCCAAGAGGTTGCTGGACGAAGAATAAAGGCCAAGAGGAGGAGAATTCGTGGAGAAGAGGGATCTCCCAAGTTCTTCCCCGAGTTCTTCAAGTTCTTGCCCTAGAGAAGAGAAACGACTAAAGGTAGGCATTCTCATGAGCATAAACCATGAAACTTTTTTTGTAGGTTGTCTCGTCTGTCAGGAAGAAAAGCACTTTAGTTTCATATTTTTCCATTGAGCAAATTTCTAGTTCTAAATTTTCAAAGTTCGGTGAACTTCATGACCCCGAACCCTCTTCTTAAATTCATATCTTCATGTATACTCGTCCTCATGCCATGAGATTTTTGCTGTAAGGACTGACGGATGTTAGGCTTCTTTAGCCCCTGAAAGCCCTAAATTCCATCCACCATGTCTTACGAATTAAATCTTGCATTTCAACTATTTCTAGTATTCTATCCACCATGTTTGATCTGATTTAACCATCTCGAAACCGTGACTGTTTACCAATTACTAATTACTGGGAATACTATTGCATGTATGGATTCGTTTGCAACTTGTTTCATGATTTTTCGTCACTTGTACAATTAGTTCTATATTTTTGAATCCCTCTATGTCAAGAAGGAAAACTCTTGGACCGCAATCCAAGACATGTTTGCTCCCTATCGGACTCGGGCACAGACCACCAGAACGCGACAGCTCGATAGGCCGCGTTCAGTGGTCTGGTTGCGACAGTCTGCCAATCACGTCCTGACCGGGACAGGCATCGCCGTCGCGATCGCTGTGCCTTGCCTGACCGACTCGTTGCAACCCATACATGCCCTTGTTGCGTTCTGACTACCTATCATGACCGACCCGTCGCGATCCATCTAAACACCTGTCGCGATCTACCCTGTACCAATCGCGAGCCTTACTGGGCTACGTCGCATTCACAGGATTTTGCAGAAAAACCCCTGATTTGAAATGCTCTAATTGTCTATTGTGCTTATACCCTTTAATCCCAGTTATACCCGCAGTAGTTTCACTTAATATACATTGAACATTTCTATGTGATTTAAAATACATACTGTGACGGAATGCCTCGTTCAAGCCCATTAAACCAATAACGAACTTGATCCAAGTCTGCCTCCCGCGAACGAGCTGTGGCCTCACAAGGGATACTACACACGAGTCCGTGAAAACAGAAAGGAACACGCTTGATCTCATATATAATTCACCATTTCATATATAATGTACAAGATTTACATAGCCAAATTTCAACAACAAAAGTACAAGAGCCTGTGGCATACCCCGAGGTGAACTAGTACGACTGAGGAAAGTAACTACACTGCTACGGAAGCTACACTGCTGGAGGCGCTGGCCCAACACTGCTGTGTCGCGGCCCTGAACTGGAAGATGGTAACGAAACCTCCTCCTCACCTTCACCTATGGGGAGTAGGGGTGAGCCTCACTAGTCACTGGCTCAGTAGGGAACTCCTCCAACTCGAGCAAACCATACACAAGTACGAAAGCAGTAAACTATACTAGCAATTTATATCACGACCACGCAGGTTATTAAACCATTAAACATACTTACCATTTGCTGAATATATTAAACATAGTAAATAAATAAACGGCAAAACTTGGTCATGTGTACAAGCTAAGGTAGAGACTGCCATACTCGAGCCACGTAGACTGGTTCGCGACACCAGTAACAGACTCGGACAAACAAACACAGGTCTACCTCTCAGTCTCGCAGCCACAGACGAAAGGTCTAGCTGCCGCTCCACGTGGAAAAGTCAAACAATTGTGGAGACCAACTAAACACCACTCCTACGAACACACAGCCACAGGCCCATGCCTGGCACCTCTAGAGTCTCTGGCCGGAGCACTCTAGAGTGAGGCATTGGAAAGGACTAGCTGGGGACCAATGTCGACTACCAGTGTCCGTACCCCCAACTAAGAGCATGCTACAAGTGACTAAAAACAAACACAAGAGTCACTGTCCCACTGTCGTCTTTCCCTCAGCCGGATGTACAACTCAAACAAAGGAGTGAGGGTGTCCAGGACAGACGACACAGACCTCGACGGTACAACACAAGTACCGGGACAAGCCCCGAACTAACAGCCTGGCTCACAGAGAACCTGGGGCACCCAACTGGAGAGGTAACCACGGTAGGCGTCGTACTACCTGCCACACACACAAAACCACGTGCGCACCGCACAAACCACGTGAAATCTGATAATATTCACGAGTACCGACCGATTGTTCACCACACGTGAACACAATGCGTCTCGCGTGCATATCACGCCAACATGTAAACCACTAGCTAGCTAACCGACACGCTAGCCTCGTAAATACGCGCTCCCAGAGCGACACAGGTGCCAATGCACAGCATGGTATTACCAAATACATCGAATAATAACAATCGGATAATCACATCACATAAATCATGCATATTCAGACCACTCGGCTGTGGTCGCGGCATAGGTCTGTGTCACCTTCAGAACGCGACAGCCCGATACGGCGCGTTCATCATATGAACGCGACGCATCAACATGTCGCGTTCCTCTCCTGAACACGACGGGTCGACCTGTCGCGTTCCGATCGCAACAGGGGGTTCCGTCGCCTTCACAGGTAGGAACCCTAATCCGAGATCCTCTCCACGGATTACTACTCTATGCTATGCAAACCACCCTTAATTCGTGTTTTTCATGTTTTTGTGAATCCCTAAACATGGTATCTACTATTAGGAAAGTGAATAACGGATCAAACCACTCTCCTATGCAATCCACAGCCCAGAAAATAGGAGGAGTCACCCTACCTCCGCGAAAAACACGCAGTACGGAGATCCCTCGACGTTTCTCCCGCTCCACACGAGCTTCCCGCGGCAAGAACACGCCTCTCCACAAGCTTCCACGCCGAAACACCCCAGGAAACCCACGCAGCACCTCCCCCTGGCCAAACAGAGCATGTTGTGCTCTGTTCCGGCCAGCAGGGTTTTAGTTGTGTTTGCGGTTGAGAACGCGACGGATAGTTCCGTCGCGACCTGATCGCGATGAACCTAGGCGTCACCTTCTCAAGGCTAATGTCTGCAGGTCACCCTGCACCCAACATGTGGCTCACATGTAGACGATTAGCGCCACAAAGCGACAACAAGAACGCGACGGGAAAGAGTGTCGCGTTCAAAATGCGACATCCCATGCTGTCGCGATCATAGACAGAGAACCCTGGGGTGCTACGGGCCAAAACTGTCGGCACAGTAAGCTCCCAAAAACTCACGCGCACACCAAACACAAGCCACATTGGCCATACATTGGCCTCACAAGCGCTGAACACAAGATCCACAAGGATCCGAAAAATGGCGACGTTACATTACTATCATCTAAAAAGAAATTTCGACCTCGAAATCTATAACACATTCCAAATACATTCAATTTTAAAACATAATTACAAATACTATCATCTAAAAAGATTTAAAACGTTACTCAAATAAGTGAGGATACCCCTTAGCCATCTCCTCAGCTAATTCCCAGGTATCCCCACCTCCTAGCCTATTTTCCCACCTGACCTTAACTAACTCAATTTCTTTGTTTCTTAACTTCCTTGTTTTATGGCCTGTAATTTGCACTGGGTATTTAGGCATAGACATATCTGGCCTCAATTCTCCACCTTGATAATTGATTATTTAAGCTGGGTCTTCAATGCACTTCTTTAACAGGGAGACATGGAAAATATCATGAACATCTACAAAATCAACTGGCAAATCAAGTCTATAGGCTGTCTCTCCAATTTTCTCTAATACTTGAAAGGGTCCTACATACCTTGGACTCAATTTTCCTTTCTTTCCAAACCTCACAATACCTTTAGTAGGAGAAACTCTCAGAAAGACAAAGTCTCCAACTTTAAATTGAAGTGGTCTCCTTCGATTATCAGCATAACTTTTCTGCCTGCTCTGAGCTGTTTGTAACTTTTCTTTGATAAACTTTACCATTTTAGTGGTTTGCTGTATCAACTCAGGGCCTACTAGTTGCCTTTCTCCCACTTCATGCCAATTCAATGGTGTTCTACATGGCCTTCCATATAAAGCTTCATACGGTGCCATCCCGAGACTGGTATGATAACTATTATTATAAGCAAATTCAACCATACCCAGATGCTGCTCCCAACTACCACCCCAAGCTAAACAATATGCTCACAACATATCTTCAATTGTCTGAATAGTCCTCTCTGTCTGACCATCGATCTGGGGGTGGTAAGCTGAGCTATATCTCAGCTCGGTGTCAACTACTCTTTGCAAACTCCAAAAACCAGAAGTAAACCTAGGATCCCTATCAGAAACAATAGACTTCGGGATACCATGCAGTGGAATGATTCTATCAACATAAACCATTGCTAATCGGTCCACTGACCAGGACATACTTACTGCTACTAACATGCATACCTTGGTTAGCCTATCAACGAATACCATATTCCATTATGTCCTGCTGCTGACCTCGGCAAACCTGCTATAAAGTCCATAGCTATATCATCCCATTTCCATTGTGGAATGGGTAATGGTTGCAATAAATCTCCAGGCTTCTGATGCTCTTCCTTGATTTGTTGACAAACTGCACATCTTGAAATAAATTCTGCTATTTCCTTTTTCATATGAGGCCACTAAAAATGCTTTTTCATATCTTGGTACATCTTGGTACTACCGAGGTGAATAGTGTACCGAGATTTATGGGCCTCTTCTAATACTCTCTGCTTTACTTCTTTTTCCACTGGGACAAATAATCTGCCTCTGAGTCTAACCACACAGTTATCATCAATAGCAACTCCTTCCATTTTCATAATTTCAGCTAAATTTACATCCGCCTTTTGGGCCTCAACAATTTGCCAATATAGTGACGGCTCCACAGCACTATTAGCTAATATTGCCCGTCGTTGACTGCTTGGCACATACAAGGAGTTTTCTGCTATTTCCTCATACAATTTCCATTCCTTAATCATCATTTGACTTAAATATGCTTTTCAGCTTAGAGCATCAGCCACCATATTGGCCTTACCCAGATAGTAAGCTAAACTAAAATCATAATCTTTTCAATACTCCACCCATCTACGCTGACGGAGATTCAAGTCTTTTTGGGAAAATATATACTTTAAACTTTTATGATCTGTAAAAATCTCAAATCTCTCACCATACGGATAATGCCTCCACATTTTCAAGGCAAACACAACTGCTGCTAGCTCTAAATCATGAGTGGGGTAATTCTCTTCTGTTGGTTTCAATTGCCTGGACGCATAAGCTATTACCTTGCCATGCTGCATTAGTACTGCGCCAAGACCTCTTCTAGATGCATCTGTATATACAACAAAACCACCATTACCTGTCGGTAATGTCAACACATGTGCTGCTGTAAGTCTCTTCTTTAATTCCATGAAACTTCTTTAACATTCACTGGACCATACAAATGGCACACCCTTTCTAGTCAACCTAGTCATGGGTGCCGCAATTCTAGAAAAATCTTGAATGAAGCGCCTATAATAACTTGCTAATCCCAAAAAACTTCTAATTTCAGAAATTGTTTTAGGCACCTCCCATTTCATCACTGCATCCACTTTGCTTGGGTCAACTGCCACTCCTTCAGCTGATATGACATGGCCTAAGAATTGAATTTCTTTTAGCCAAAATTCACATTTACTGAATTTGGCAAACAACTTATTATCTCTTAATAACTGCAAGGCAAATCTCAAATGTGCTGCATGCTGCTCTTCAGATGCTGAGTAAATCAGAATATCATCTATAAAGACCACAATAAACTTGTCCAAATATGGATGAAAATTTATGTTCATCAGATCCATAAAAGCTGCAGGAGCATTGGTTAGCCCAAATGGCATAACCACAAACTCATAGTGACCATATCAAGTTCTAAATGTTGTTTTATCAATATCACCCTCTCTAATTCTCAACTGGTGGTACCCTGACTTTAAATCGATTTTAGAAAATCCTTAGCTGATTGCAATTGATCAAACAGATCATCAATTCTAGGTAGCGGGTACTTATTCTTTATGGTCACCTCATTCAATTTTCTGTAATCAATACACATTCTAAAACTTCCATCTTTCATTCTTACAAACAATACTGGCGCCCCCCATGGGGAGTGGCTCGGCCTAATAAATCCTTTTTCCAACAATTCTTCCAACTGTTTTTTCAACTCTTTAAGCTCTGTCGGCGCCATCCGATATGGAGCCTTGGAAATTGGCATGGTGCCTGGCAACAACTCATTGGTAAAGTCCACCTCCCTATGTGGAGCTAAACCCGGCAAATCATTTGGAAAAACATCTGCAAATTCCCTAATCACGAGAACTGCTTCTATTGACTTACCAACCTCAACCAGACTCACAGCAGCTAAATAAGCTACACATCTTTCATTAACTAGTTTTCTAGCTTTAATTGCAGAAATCATAAACTTAGAAGTACGAGAGGGCATACCTTGATATTCAAACATTGCACCATTAGGGTGACAAAACTTGATTTTCTTCTTTCTGCAATCTAGCATAGCTCCATAAGCTTCTAACCAATCCATACCCAAAATGATATCATAATCAAACAACTGAAGAGCATACAACCGGCCCGGCATCTGATTCCCTTGAACCACCACAGGAGCTTCATCTATGAAACATGAGGTGAGCATAAACTCACCCGAGGGAACATCCACTACTAATTCACATGACTTCTCTTCTAGAGGATGAGCCATACAATCCAAAAATTCTTCGGAAATGAAAGAATGAGAAGCACCTGAATCAAATAGAACTCTGGCTGAAAAATCATAAATAGGTATTATACCTTCTATCATGTTCAATGCCTCAGCCTGGGCACGGGTGATAGCCATAACCCGGCCTGTATCTCGCTGCTGCGGTGCACCTCCACCACGACTTGTTAATGGCTGCTGGGGCTGCTGCTGCTGCTGAACACCTCTACCATATCCATATTCTCTTGGATAAGGACAATTGCGAATCAAATGCCCCGGTTGATTGCAATTATAACATCTATAACCTGGTGGGATAGTGGGCTGCCTGGCAGTGCTTTGCTGCGATTCCTCTACCTCTGGCTTATAACCACGCCCCTGCTGAAACTGCTGACGACCTCCTCTTCCTCTTCCTTTGCCTTTAAATACTTGCTTCAATTTCTGACCCCACTTACCAAAACCTGAAGAAGAAGGTGCTACTGGTACTTTTCTCCTACTAATTCCTACTGCCTGCTGGGGTAGCCGGAAACTACCTAAACTTGACCCGCTTGCCTGACGAGCCCGAATAGACCTCTCATGTGTAGCTGCTCTATGGGCTGCCTCCTCAACTGTTCTACAAATTAACAGTATCACCACATTCTGCAACTCTTCTCTCAAACCCCAAATAAAATACTCAACCATCATAGCATTGTCTGATACTACATAACGCGCATATCGGCTAAGTGCCATAAATCGCATTTGATATTCTAAAATTGAGGTATTACCTTGCTGAAGTGTCCGGAATTGCTCTCTTTTCGCTTGCTGCACTTGAAGTGGAAAGAATGTATCATTGAATGCTTCGAGAAAATTCGGCCAGGTAATAACCTCCTCTGTTCTACCTGCAAAGGTGCTCTGCATCTTCAGACGCCACCATTGCTGCGCAAAGCCTCTAAACTGATATGTGGCTAGCACAACTTTATCCGATGCTGGACACCTCATGGTCGTAAAGACCCTTTCAACCTCATGAATCTAGTGCTCTGCAGTATCTGGATTCGGCCCTCCTGTATAAGTGGGCGGCTGCAACCTCAGAAAATTTTCAACTTGCATTACTGGCTCTTCTGCTGCCATTACTGGTGGTGGTACAGGTGCCACATAGGGTACCTCCACCCTGGGCGGTGGTGCAACTGGGGCCACAGGTACTTCAGCAACTGGTGGTACTACTGCTGGAGGTACCGATGCCTGCTGATCCATCTTCATCCGGATATTGTTAAGACTCTCCCAAATCCTCTCAATCATACGCTGAGTGGACTCTTCAAGGTCCTCTCCTCCACCACCCCAATCCCTTCTATCAGCCATCTCAACTTCCTGCACAAATAACATATCCATTACAAACAAAATCGGTCATTATGAAACCAGAGTCAGCTACCAGCAGTGTACAAGTGTAGAAATAAGGCTATGTAATTTCCCAGTTCCTTTATATTTACACAAACCTTGCTCTGATACCAACTGTGACGGAACGCCTCGTTCAAGCCCGTTAAACCAATAACGAACTTGATCCAAGTCTGCCTCCCTCGAACGGCCGTGGCCTCGCAAGGGATACTACACACGAGTCCGTGAAAACAGAAAGGAACACGCTTGATCTCATATATAATTCACCATTTCATATATAATGTACAAGATTTACATAGCCAAATTTCAACAACAAAAGTACGAGAGCCTGCGGCATACCCCGAGGTGAACTAGTACGACTGAGGAAAGTAACTACACTGCTACGGAAGCTACACTGCTGGAGGCGCTGGCCCAACACCGCTGTGGCGCGGCCCTGAACTGGAAGATCGTAACGAAACCTCCTCCTCTCCTTCACCTGTGAGTAGGGGTGAGCCTCACTAGTCACTGGCTCAGTAGGGAACTCCTCCAACTCGAGCAAACCATACACAAGTACGGAAGTAGTAAACTATACTAGCAATTTATATCACGACCACGCAGGTTATTAAAGCATTAAACATACATACCATTTGCCGACTATATTAAACAGAATAAATAAATAAACGGTAAAACTCGGTCATGTGTATGAGCTAAAGTAGAGACCGCCACACTCGAGCCACGTAGACTGGTTTGCGACACCAGTAACAGACTCGGACAAACAAACACAGGTCAACTCTCAGTCTCGCAGCCACGACGAAAGGCCAGCTGCCGCTCCACGTGGAAAAGTCAAACAACTGTGGAGACCAACTAAACATCACTCCTGCGAACACACAGCCGCAGGCCCATGCTTGGCACCTCTAGGGTCTCTGGCCGGAGAACTCTAGAGTGAGGCAACGGAAAGGACTAGCTAGGGACCAGTGTCGACTACTGGTGTCCGTACCCCCAACTAAGAGTGCACTACAAGTGGCTAAAAACAAACACAAGAGTCACTGTCCCACTGTCGTCTTTCCCTCAGCCGGACGTACAACTCAAACAAAGGAGTGAGGGTGTCCAGGACAGACGACATAGACCTCGACGGTACAACACAAGTACCGGGACAAGCCCCGAATTAACAGCCTGGCTCACAGAGAACCTGGGGCACCCAACTGGAGAGGTAACCACGATAGGCGTCGTACTACCTGTCACGCACACAAAACCACGTGTGTACTGCACAAATTACGTGAAATTCGACAATATTCACGAGTATCGACCGATTGTTCACCACACGTGAACACAATGCATGTCGCGTTCATATCACGCCAACATGTAAACCACTAGCTAGGTAACCGAACATGCTAGCCTCGTAAACACGCGCTCCCAGAGCGCCACAGGTGCCAATGCACAGCATGGTATTACCAAATACATCAATAATAACAATCGGATAATCACATCACATAAATCATGCATATTCAGACCACTCAGTTGTGGTCGCGGCATGGGTCTATGTCGCCTTCAGAACGCGACGGCCCGATATGGCGCGTTCATCACATGAACATGACGCATCAACATGTCGCGTTCCCCTCCTGAACGCGACGGGTCGACCTGTCGCATTCCGATCGCGACAGGGGGTTCCGTCGCCTTCACAGACAGGAACCCAAATCTGGGATCCTCTCCACGGATTACTACTCTATGCTATGCAAACCACCCTTAATTCGTGTTTTTCATGCTTTTGCGAACCCCTAAACATGGTATCTACTATTAGGAAAGCAAATAATGGATCAAACCACTCTCCCACGCAATCCACAGCCCAGAAAATAGGAGGAGTCACCCTACCTCCATGAAAAACACACAGTACGGCGATCCCTCGGCGTTTCTCCCACTCCACACGAGCTTCCCATGGCGAGAACATGCCTCTCCACAAGCTTCCACGCCGAAACACCCCAGGAAACCCGCGCAGCACCTCCCCCTGGCCAAACAGAGCATGCTGTGCTCTGTTCCGGCCAGCAGGTTTTAAGTTGCGTTTGCGGTTGAGAACGCGACGGATAGTTCCGTCGCGACCTGATCTCGACGGACCTGGGCATCGCCTTCTCAAGCTGACGTCCGCAGGTCGCCCTGCCCCCAATATGTGGTGCACATGCAGACGATCAGCGCCACAAAGCGGCAACAAGAATGCGACGGGCAAGAGTGTCACGTTCAGAACGCGACATCCCCTACTGTCGCGATCATAGACAGAGAACCCTGGGGTGCAACGGGCCCAAACTGTCAGCCCAGTAAGCTCCCAAAAACGCACGCGCACACCGAACACAAGCCACATTGGCCACACATTGGCCTCACAAGCGCTGAACACAAGATCCACAAGGATCTGAAAAATGCGCGACGTTACACATACACATGACTAATTCTCATCTATGATTTCATGTCACATGCACACACTTTGAAACCATCCAAATATGGCCTAATGGGCATGATCATATTACATAATATATCAGGTAATTTATGTAATTAAATTGCCTCATGCTTAATTCTACGTGTGTACATTTTTCCCCCGATGTTTTGGAACACCTATCTTGACGCTCCACTGTTCTAGAACTCCTCTAGAACATCGAGCACTTGTTTTTATATATACACACTCTCTTGACTTGGACAAACTCTCTGTCGGATATTCCATCTGCCGGACTAGGGAGTCTTTGTTCAAGACCTCCGTAAGTCTCCTCTGTCCATAGGTTTCCACATGGTCGACGAGCCGGTTATACCCTAACACCTATGATACCCCTTTAGGGATCAATACGATCCAAACAGCCATTAGAAATTCACTCTCGTCTTAAATCACACCGGACCTCTGGACCTATGCTTAACATGGCCAGTGGTAGGGTCGTGAATTCCACCTGACTGCCAACACCGAGTGTGCGTGTTGTGTGACTGTTACTATCGCCTGTTTACTCGACATGTTACGTGTAATGTCCACTAGCTCTCGTCTATACTCTCCTCGCTCCTCTATTCACATTCACTATGCTATCTCATCTATTCATCTAGTGCTCTCATCTAATTCTTGGTACTCTATATTGGCCATTGATTGATTGTCTAAAGATAAACAATATAACCAATGCCAGTGCAATGGGGCTCGATCTGGTCCTGGGGAGAGCGCCCGAAAGTGCCATTTGCCCATGTGAGTTAAATGATCAGGATGTCGGAAAGGATTTTCCGTGTCATGCAATGTGCAGCGGGAGATAAGCTGTTGCTAGACACTTTTCAACAGGAGAAGGACGCCCGCGCTTGGTGGGAGTCAGTGGAAGTAACTAGGGAGAACGGTCAATTCGCCTGGACCAAATTTAAAGAAGCTTTCAACTCCAAGTACTTCTCCGAGCGTGTCCAAGAAAGGAAGGCTGTGGAATTCGCTGCTCTGAAACAGAGGATCATGACTGTGGTTGAATACGAGGCCCAATTCTCTAGGCTGGCAAGGTATGCGGCACACCTGGTAGCTACTGAAAGAATGAAGGCTAAGCGCTTCCTCAACGGCCTTAAGCCACAATTCATCACCCAACTAGCACCTCTCGACATCCAGACCTATGCCGAGATGGTAAAGAAAGCTCAGCTACTAGAAGATGCTACGGACTTCACCGACCGTATAAAAGGAAAGTTCGTGAAAAAGGAAATGACCTCACGTCAATCATCTACTAAGCCTAACAATGGTAAGAAACATCCCTTCAACATCACAGAGTGATCCAGCCAAGAAAGGAAACCGAAGGTCTTTGTACCCAACACTACAGCCAAGAGCAACTGCAAGCATTGTGACAAGCCAAGTCACACCGCTGACGAGTGCTGGAGGAAAGTCGGCGCGTGTCTGCACTGTGGAAGTCACAAGCACCGCATCCCCGAGTGCCTGCTACTGAAAGAGAATGAGAGGCACCCTAATGCGCCTAAGAAACAGGGCCGACTGCAAGCCCTGCATGATGAGGAATCGGCTATGGAAGGTGGCGTGGTAGAAGGTACCCTTCAAGTTTTCTCATTATCAGCATTTGTTTTATTTGATACTGGAGCCATTCATTCATTTATATCTCAAAACATTGCTGATACTGTGAATGCTAAACCTATATCCATGGGTTGTGAGTTCTCTGTCACAATGCCACTAGGGGAAAAGGGGAAATTGAACAAATACTTTCCCTCTGCCGATGTAAGGATCGAAAACCATAACCTAAAAGCCGACCTGGCGTGTATGCCCATGGAAGGCTATGATGTAATTTTGGGAGCCAACTGGTTGTCTGCATATGGGGCAAGTGTCGACTGTAAGAAAGGGAAGGTTACCTTTAGTGACTTTCCTAAATTGGCATTCTATGGGATTAGACATAAGAGACGGATGTCTCTAGTCTCCGCCATAAAAGCCCACAACATGATGAGGAAAGGTTGTATTGCTTTCCTAGCAGCCGTAGTTGTGGAAAAGAAGGGTGCTAAGATAGAAGACATTCACATAGTTCAGGATTACCCCGATATGTTTCCGGAAGATCTGCTAGGGATTCCCCCAGAACGTGATGTCAACTTCGCCATAGAGTTGATCCCTAGAGCTACCCCGGTATCACGTCAACCGTACCGGATGTCACCTGCCGAGCTAAAGAAGTTGAAGACGCAACTGATGGAGCTATTAGAAAGGGGGTTCATCAGACCAAGTACTTCCCTATGGGGAGTGCCTGTGCTGTTCGTCAAGAAGAAGGATGGATCGATGAGGCTCTGCATCGACTATCGACAACTCAACCAGCTCACCATCAAGAATAAATACCCACTGCCTAGGGTCGATGAACTATTCGACCAAATATCGGGAGCTCAATACTTCTCTAATATCGATCTTCGATCTGGCTATCATCAAATGAGGATCAAGGATGACGATATCTTCAAGACGGCTTTCAGGAGTAGGTACGGGCACTATGAATTTGTTGTTATGCCTTTTGGTCTAACCAATGCTCCTGTAGCCTTTATGCAACTCATGAATAGCATATATCGGCCATACCTTGACAAGTTCGTGGTCGTCTTCATCGACGACATCCTCATTTATTCAAAGACCAAAGAAGAGCATGAAGAACACCTGAAGATTTCACTGCTAGTCTTGCGAGACAAAAGACTATACGCAAAGCTTAGAAAGTGTGAATTCTAGCTCGAAGAAGTATCCTTCTTGGGCCTTGTCATCTCTAAAGATGGCATCTCCGTTGATCCCTCCAAAGTCGAAGTTGTACTCAACTGGGAGAGACCAACCAATGTCACAGAAATCAGAAGTTTCTTGGGGCTGACTGGATATTACAGGCGGTTCATTAAGGACTTCTCAAAGATCGTTGTTCCTCTCACGCGTCTGACACGAAAGGAGAATCCATACTTCTGGAGTAAAGAGTGTGAGAAAAGTTTCCAAACTCTCAAAGACTGTCTTACCTCAGCACCTGTTCTTGCTCTGCCAATAGAGGGAGAAGGGTTCTCTATCTACACTGATGCCTCAGGAATCGTGCTAGGTAGTGTACTAATGCAAAAGAAGAAGGTCATTGCCTATTCTTCAAGACAACTGAAGACACATGAAGTCAACTACGTTGTGCATGATCTGGAGTTGGTGGCCGTGCTCTTCACCATAAAGATCTGGAGACACTACTTGTATGGAGAGAATTTCACTGTCTACTCAGACCATAAAAGTCTGAAGTATTTATTCTCCTAGAAAGAACTCAACATGAGACAAAGAAGATGGCTAGACTATCTGAAAGATTTCGACTTCAACATCCAATACCATCTAGGCAAGGGAAATGTCGTGGTTGATGCTCTTAGTAGAAAGCCAATGGCGTCTGTCTCAAGTCTAGTCCTTGGCGAGATGCAACTACTAGAACAATTCACAAGGTTCGACTTAAATATTGAACATAGAGATGATCGAGTCTTGGTTGCCAATATCAAGATTCAATCTGATCTGCTAGAGGAGATCAAAGCTCAACAATATGATGATCCATTCTTAGTTCGCGTCAAAGAAACTATAACTGAAAGACTGGAGTTTGCAATGACTGAAGACGGAAGGCTTGTCTTTCAAGGAAGGACATGTGTTCCTGACAATGAAGAACTAAAGAGAAGGCTAATGGATGAAGCTCACAAGACAAAGTATACTATTCATCCAGGAGGCACCAAAATGTATCAAGATATGAAAAGAACGTTTTGGTGGCCGCACATGAAAAGAGAGGTAGCTGAACATGCCGCTCACTGCCTTACTTGCCAACAAGTAAAAGCGGAACACCTGCGCCCTACTGGTGTACTCAGACCGCTAGATATTCCGGAATGGAAATGGGAAAGCATTGGCATGGATTTCATCATGGGGTTACCCAAGACTCGTGGTGGACTCGATGTAATATGGGTCATTGTTGACCGGCTAACCAAATCTACCCACTTCCTAGCCATAAAAAGTAAGTGGTCAGTGGAGGTACTAGCCACCTTATATATCAAGGAGATTGCAAGACTACATGGCATTCCATTATTTATTGTTTCGGATTGAGATCCGAGATTTACATCTCATTTTTGGAAAGGACTGCAAGGTGCATTGGGTACTAAACTCAACTTTAGTACCGCGTTCCATCTACAAACTAATGGGCAAACTGAAAGAACCAATCAGATAGTGGAAGACATTTTGAGAGCTTGCACTATAGACTTCCAAGGATATTGGAACGAACATCTATCTCTTATTGAGTTCGCCTATAACAACAGTTACCAAGCAAGTATCAAGATGGCACTGTTCGAAGCACTCTACGGAAGGAATTGTAGATCTCCTACGTGTTGGAATGAGGTTGGAGAACAGCAATGGCTAGGCCCACACATGATGCAACGTACCATGAAGGATATACAAGTGATTAGAGACCGACTTAAGACTACTCAGTCCAGGCAAAAAGAGCAACGCCGACAAAAGAAGGTGGGACATAGAATTTCAAGTCGGTCATCTTGTGTTCTTAATGGTGTCACCTACTCGTGGCATCCAAAGATTTGGAGTGAAAGGAAAGCTCAATCCTAGATTCATCGGTCCTTTTGAAGTACTCGAAAGGATTGGTGAGGTTGCATACCGACTGGCATTGCCACCGGATCTGGCATGTGTACACAATGTGTTCCATGTCTCCATGCTCAGGAAGTATGTCTATGACCCTACCCACATCATTCGCCACGAGAAGTTGGTACTGAACAAAGATGTGACGTACAAAGAGAAGCTAGTCAAGATACTGGAATGGAAGGTTCAAAAGCTCAGGAACCGTCCCATCCACATGGTTAAAGTCTTATGGGATAACTGTGGAGTCGAAGAAGACAATTGGGAACTGGAAGGAGTCATCAGACAGAATTACCCTGATCTTTTCGGTAAGACAATTCCTCCCTTATGATCATATGAATTAGGGGACCAAATTCTTTTTAAGAGGGGGAGGATGTAGTAACCCAATTTTTAGAGATTTTTTTTTTAATTTTACATAAATATTAAAATCTTGATAATTGTAAAATCAAATAAAAGAAAACTAATTAATTAGAAAAGAGAAATAAATAAAACCCATCAAATGAACATAAGTAATGGCCTTTGTTAAATGGGCCATTTGAAATTAGTGGGCGAAAATAGAGGTTTTTAAAAAGGGAAATAATAGAAAAATATCCAAAATTCGTAACTAAAATATTACTTAAATCAAAAGAGGGTATTTAATGCAATTAAATAAGTGGTTTGAGTTGGATTTGGAATCCTAAACCTACCTCAATTGCTTGACCACGGAATCCCCTCTCTCACAACCCAATTAGGAGATCTCTTGCTTTAAATGCGGAGAGGAAAATTGGAAACCCGGAATTAAATAGGAATTAGACTTAAACTAGGAAACGGAAAGAGGAGAAGCTTAAATACTCTCCTAAACCTCTCATGGTCGGCCCTAGCTCGTGCCAAGAGGTTGCTGAACCAAGAATAAAGGCCAAGAGGAGGAGAATTCATGGAGAAGAGGGATCTCCCAAGTTCTTCCCCGAGTTCTTCAAGTTCTTGCCTTAGAGAAGAGAAACGACTAAAGGTAGGCATTCTCATGAGCATAAACCATGAAATTTTTTTTGTAGGATGTCTCATCTGTCAAGAAGAAAAGCCCTTTGGTTTCATATTTTTCCATCGAGCAAATCTCTAGTTCTCAATTTTCAAAGTTCGGTGAACTTCATGACCCCGAACCCTCTTCTTAAATTCATATCTTCATGTATACTCGTCCTCATGCCATGAGATTTTTACTGTAAGGACTGACAGATGTTAGGCTTCATTAGCCCCTGAAAGCCCTAAATTCCATCAACCATGTCTTGCAAATTAAATCTTGCATCTCAACTGTTTCCAGTATTCTATCCGCCATGTTTGATCTGATTTAACCATGTCGAAACCATGAGTGTTTACCAATTCCTAATTAGTGGGAATACTATTGCATGTCTAGATTCGTTTGCAACTTGTTTCATGATTTTTCGTCACTTATACAATTAGTTCTATATTTTTGAATCCCTCTGTGTCAAGAAGGAAAACTCTTGGACCACAATCCAAGACATCTCTGCTCCCTGTCAGACTCAGGCACAGACCACCAGAACACGACGGCTCGATTGGCTGCGTTCAATGGTCTGGTTGCAATAGTCTGCCAGTCGCGTCCTGAACGCGATAGGCATCGCCGTCACGATCGATGTGCCTGGCCTGACCGACTCGTCGCGACCCATACATGCCCTTGTCGCGTTCTGACTACCTGTCATGACCGACCCGTCGAGATCCATCTAAACACCTGTCGCGATCTACCCTGTACCCGTCGTGAGCCTTACTGGGCTGCGTCGCGTTCACAGGATTTTGCAGAAAAACCCCTGATTTGAAATGCTCTAATTGTCTATTGTGCTTATACCCTTTAATCCCAGTTATACCCACAGTAGTTTCACTTAATTTACATTGAACATTTCTATGTGATTTAAAATACATACGCACGACTAATTTTCATCTATGATTTCATGTCACATGCACACACTTTGAAACCATCCAAATATGGCCTAATGGGCATGATCATGTTACATAATATATTAGGTAATTTATGTAATTAAATTGCCTCATGCTTCATTTCTACGTGTGTATGTTTTTCCCGCAATGTTTTGGAACACCTATCTTGACGCTCCACTGTTCTAGAACTCCTCTAGAACGTCGAACACTTGTTTCTAAATATACATACTCTCTTGACTTGAACGAACTCTCCATCAGATATTCCTTCTGTCAGACTAGGGAGTCTTTGTTCAAGACCTCCGTAAGTCTCCTCTGTCCATAGGTTCCCACATGGTCGACGAGCAGGTTGTACCCTAACACCTATGATACCCCTTTAGGGATCAATACGATCCAAACGGCCATTAGAAATTCACTCTCGTCTTAAATCACACCGGAACTCTGGACTTGTGCTTAACATGGTCAGTGGTAGGGTCGTGAATTCCACCTGACTGCCAACACCGAGTGCGCGTGTTGTGCAACTATTACTATCGCCTGTTTACTCGACATGTTACGTGTAATGTCCACTAGCTCTCGTCTATACTCCGCTCGCTTATCTATTCACATTCACTCTGCTATCTCGTCTATTCATCTAGTGCTCTCATCTAATTCTTGGTACTCTATATTGGCCATTGACTGATTGTCTAAAGATAAATAATATAACCAATGCCAGTGCAATGGGGCCCGATCTGGTCCTGGAGAGAGCACCCGAAAGTGCCATTTGCCCATGGGAGTTAAATGATCAAGATGTCGGCATTACATCCAAGTGTCATACTATCTAGAATAATATAATGACAATCAAAAGTGCTATATTCTCTCGTTGTCTATTGACAACAAAAGTGCTATTACTATACTTTGTGCTATGGCCATCTTACTATTCGTGCTATAATTGACGTTCGTGCTATATTTGGAATGTTGTGCTATTTCGTTCACATGCTAACCTGCTATCTTTTACTTGACTCTCTCGCTCTATCAATAGTTACTCTGCCTTTAACATATTAATAATTTAAAGCCTGCTTGACTATTGAGATTTAAGTCCTACTGGGCGTTATCGCTCACCCTGCGTTATTTTTCGTTGTGTTCTCAGGTGAGACCGAGGATGAATTATACACTGAAGAGGACGGGAAAGACCAGGAGTGATGTCACGAGTGCCCTAGTGTCCTAGCACTATGATAGAGTCTTAGTTTAGTCCTTTACTTTATTTCAATGTAATTGGGCCCAATAGATTGGCTCTGATATTAGTGGTTGTAACTAGACATTTGAAAGATTATAAATGAATGACTTTGTTCTAGTATTTATCCTTGTTCAATGGTTTGATGTCTAGTCCTCGCTCTATACCTGGTTACTTGCAACTGCCTCGCGTTTCGATATTCCGCATCGGGCGTGACATGTTGAGAGGCTTCTCTTTGTATGCCACATCCTTGTTCAGCACCAACTTCTCGTGGCGAATGATGTGGGTAGGGCCATAGACATACCTCCTGAGCATGGAGACATGGAACACATTGTGTACACATGCCAGATCCGGTGGCAATGCCAGTCGGTATGCAACCTCACCAATCCTTTCGAGTACTTCAAAAGGACCAATGAATCTAGGACTGAGCTTTCCTTTCACTCCAAATCTTTGGATGCCAAGTGTAGGTGACACCTTTAAGAACACATGATCACCAACTTGAAATTCTAAGTCCGCCTTCTTTTGTCGGCATAGCTCTTTTGTTTAGACTGAGCAGTCTTAAGCCGGTCTCTAGTCACTTGTATATCCTTTATGGTACGTTGCACTATGTCCGGGCCTAGCCATTGATGTTCTCCAACCTCATTCCACCATTCAGGAGATCTACAATTCCTTCCGTAGAGTGCTTTGAACGGCGCCATCTTGATGCTCGCCTGGTAACTGTTGTTATAGGCGAACTCAATAAGGGATAGATGCTCATTCCAATATCCTTGGAAGTCTATGGTGCAAGCTCTCAACATGTCTTCCACTATTTAGTTGGTTCTTTCAGTTTGCCCATCAGTTTGTGGATGAAATGTAGTACTAAAGTTGAGTTTAGTACCCAGTGCACTCCTTTCCAAAAATGAGATATAAGTCTTGGATCTCAATCCGAGACAATAGATGATGGAACTCTGTGTAGTCTTACTATCTCCTTGACATATAGGGCAGCTAGTACCTCCACGGACCACTTACTCTTTATCGACAGAAAATGGGCGGATTTGGTTAGTCCGTCCACAATGACCCATATGGCGTCGAGTCCACCACGAGTCTTGGGTAAACCTATGATGAAGTCTATGACAATGCTTTCCCATTTCCATTCCGAAATATCCAGCGGTCTGAGTACACCAGCAAGGCGCAGGTGTTCCGCTTTTACTTGTTGGCAAGTAAGGCAGTGAGTGGCATGTTTCGCTACCTCTCTCTTCATGTTCGGCCACCAAAATGTTCTTTTCATGTCTTGATACATTTTGGTACCTTCTGGATAAATAGTGTACTTTGTCTTGTGAGCTTCATCCATTAGCTTCCTCTTCAGTTCTTCATTATCGGGAACTCATGTCCTTCCTTGAAAGACAAGCCTTCCATCTTCGGTCATAGCAAAGTCCAGTCTTTCAGCTAGAGTTTCCTTAACGCAAACTAAGAATGGATCATCATCTTGTTGAGCTTTGATCTCCTCCAGCAGATCAGATTGAATCCTAATATTGGCAACCTAGACTCGATCATCTCTATGTTCAATATTTAAGTCTAACCTTGCGAATTGTTCCAGTAGTTGCATCTCGCCAAGGACTAGACTTGAAACAGAAGCCATCGACTTTCTAGTTTGAGCATCAGCCACGACATTACCCTTGCCTAGATGGTATTGGATGTTGAAGTCAAAATCCTTCAGATATTCTAGCCATCTTTTCTGTCTCATGTTGAGTTCCTTCTGGGAGAATAAATACTTCAGACTTTTATGGTCTGAGTAGACAGTGAACTTTTCTCCGTAGAGGTAATGCCTCCAGATTTTCAAGGCGAAGACCACGGTAGCCAACTCAAGATCATGCACGGGGTAGTTGACTTCATGAGTCTTCAGTTGTCGAGAAGAGTAGGCGATGACTTTTTCCTTTTGCATCAGTACACACCCTAGCCCAATCCCTAATAAGGTGTTTGGTTACAGTTTTTTACCTCTCTTTTCTCTAAATTTTAAAAAAGAGAGATAAAATACAAAGACATGTTTGGTAAGCAAGTTTTTTTTTAGGGAAGTTGTCCTTTGTAAATCTCTTTCAAAAAAAAAACAAGTGCCAACTTGTTTTTATTTTAAAAACACAAAGTCTCTCCCACAACCCCCCCTCCCCCCAAACCCAGCCACCCGTCACCCCCCCTGCGGCCTCCCCTCCCCTCCCCCGCCGGCCACCCCCACCCCCTGCCGGTGACCACCCCACACCCGCCGGCAACCACCCCACCCCCCCTTGCGGCCTCCTCCTCCCCCACCCCCCCTGCGTCCCCCCCTCCTCCTCCCCCACCCCCCCAGCACTAGCGTCCCCCCCTCCTCCTCCCCCACCCCTCTGCGTCCCCCCCCCCCTCCTCCTTCCCGGCGCACAGACCACCCCCTCCCTACCCCCGCTGCCGGCTCGCCGGCATCCCCCTCTCCCCCCCCCTTCTGCATCGTCCCCTCCTCCCCCTCCCCCCCGTCGGTGACCACCCCCCTGCGGCCCCCTCCTCCCCACTCCTGCCGGCCATCCCCCCTTGCGGCACCCGCCCTGCACCCCCCCTCTTCCGCCTTGCTCCCCCCCCCTCCCCCTCCCCACCCCCCTGCACCTCCCCCTCCCCCCACCCCGCTCTGTGCCTCACCCCTACACCCGCCCTGCTCTGCCCCCTCCCGCAGCCCCCTGCACCCGCCCTGCACCCCCCTCCCGCACCCGGCTCCCCCTCCCCCCACTGGAGCCCCATCGCTGCCCTGAACCCTCCCCCCCTCCGGCGCCCCCCTCCCTCCCCCGCCGAGATCCCCCCCCCCCCTCCAACACCCCCTCCCTCCCCCGCCGAGATCCCCCACAGCCACCCTGTGCCCTCCCCCCCTACGGCGGCCCACCACCCGCCCTGTGCCCCTCCCCTCTCGACCCGGGCGGCTCCCACTCCCGTTCCAAACACATCGATACAAATTTAAAAATTTTGATATTTTTACCAAACACATAACGTTATATTTTCATAACTTTAAATTTAAAGTTAAAGAGAAGTCAACTTTATTTTTAGGTAGAAATAGTTTTTTTTTAATTGCTCCCAAACCCGTCTAAGGCATCGGTGTAGATAGAGAAACCTTCTCCCTCTATTAGCAGAGTGAGAACAAGTGCGGATGTCATGATATCTTTAAGAGTTTGAAAACATTTCTCACATTATTTACTCTAGGAGTATGGATTCTCCTTTTGTGTCAGTCGTGTGAGGGAACGGCGATCTAGGAGAAGTCCTTGATGAACCGCCTGTAGTAGCCAGCCAGCCCAAGAAACTTCTGATTTCTGTGACATTGGTTGGTCTCTCACAATTGAGTACAGCTTCGACTTTGGAGGGGTCAACAGAATGTCATCCTTTGAGATGACATGGCCCAAGAAGGACACTTCATTGAGCCAGAATTCACACTTGCTAAGTTTTGCGTACAGTTTGTTGTCTCGCAGGACTTGCAATGCAATCTTCAGGTGTTCTTCATGCTCTTCCTTGATCATTGAATATATGAGGATATCGTCGATGAGGACGACCACGAACTTATCAAGGTATGACCGATATATGTTGTTCATGAGTTGCATAAAGGCTGCAGAAGCATTGGTTAGACCAAAAGGCATAACGATGAATTCATAATGTCCATACCTGCTCCTGAAAGCCGTTTTGAAGATATCGTCATCCTTGATCCTCATTTAGTGATAGCCAGATCGAAGATCGATCTTGAAGAAATATTGTGCTTCGGATATTTGGTCGAACAGTTCATCGACCCTGGGCAATGGGTATTTGTTCTTGATGGTGAGCTGATTGAGTTGATGATAGTCGATGCATAGCCTCATCAATCCATCTTTCTTCTTGACGAATAGTACAGGTGCTCCCCATGGGGATGTACTCGATCTAATGAACCCCTTCTCTAAAAGTTCCATCAGATGTGTCTTCAGTTCTTTGAGCTCGGGAGGTGACATCCGGTACGGTTGACGCGATACCGGGGCAGCTCCAGGGATCAACTCTATGGCGAAGTTGACATCTCGTTCCGGGGGAATCCCTGGTAGATCTTCAGGAAACACATCGGGGTAATCCTAGACTATGTGGATGTCTTCTATATTAGAACCCTTCTTTTCAACAACTACGGCTGCTAGGAAAGCAATGCATCCTTTTCTTATCATGTTGTGGGCTTTTATGGAGGAGATTAGAGACATCCATCTCTTATGTCTAATCCCGGAGAATGCCAATTTAGGAATGTCACTAAAGGTCACTCTTCCTTTCTTACAATCGACACTTGCCCCATAAGTGGCAACCAGTCGACTCCCAAAATTACATCATAGCCTTCCATGGGCATACACACCAGGTCGGCTTTTAGGTTATGGTCTCCGATCATTACATCGCAGAAGGAAAGTATTTGTTTAATTTCTCCTTCTCTCCTAGGGGCGTTGTGACCGAGAACTCACAACCCATGGATATAGGTTTTGCATTTAGGGTATCCGCAAAATGTTGAGATATAAATGAATGAGTTGCTTCAGTAACAAATAAGACAAATGTTGATAAGGAGAAAACTTGTAGGGTACCTTCTACCACGCCACCGTCCGTAGTGGGTTCCTCATCATGCAGGGCTTGCAGTCGGCACTGTTTCTTAAGCATATTAGGGCGCCTCTCATTCTCTTTCAGTAGCGGGCACTCGGGGATGCGGTGCTTGTGACTCCCGCAGCACAAGCACGCACCGACTTTCCTCTAGCACTCGTCAGCGGTGTGACGTGGCTTGTCACAGTGCTTGTAGTTACTTTTTGTTGGTGTGTTGGAGACTGGGATCTTGGGTTTCCTTTCTTGGCTGGGTCCCTCCATGATGTTGAAGGGACGCCTTTTGCCATTGTTTGGCTTAGCAGATGAGTGACCCGAGGTCATTTCCTTTTTCACGAACTTCCCTTTGATATGGTCGGTGAAGTCTGTAGCATCTTCTGGTAGTTGAGCTTTCTTCACCATCTCGGCGTAGGTTTGGATGTTGAGAGGTGCCAGTTGGGTAATATATTGAGGCTTAAGGCCGTTGAGGAAGCACTTAGCCTTCATTCTCTCAGTGTCACGAGGTGCTCAGCTTACCTTGCCAGTCTAGAGAACTGGGCTTCATATTCGGCCACAGTCAAGCTCCGCTATTTCAGAGCAGCGAATTCCACAGCCTTCCTTTCTTGGACACGTTCAGAGAAATACTTGGAGTTGAAAGCTTCTCTAAATTCGGTGCAGGTGAATTGACCATTCTCCCGAGTCGCTTCCACTGACTCCCACCAAGCGCGGGCATCCTTCTCTAGTTGAAATGTGGCCAGTAGTCGCTTATCCCCCACTGCACATTGCATAACATGGAAAATTATTTCTGTCTCTTTGAGCCAGTGCTCAGCTTCATCCGGATCCGTGGATCCGCTGAAAATAGGTGGGTTCAGACTCCTGAAGTTGCGATGCAGTTCACCTGCACCGCGATTGCCACCACCTTGGGTAGCTTGCACAATGGCGCGCGTCAGTTTCTGGATGGTTTGTTAAATGCCCCTCATTTGAGCACGTCCAGCAGTCATCTTGATTGTTTAGTTCCTACAAAACAACCTATTGTCATGATATGGATGTGGAGTTAAATTTGTGCGTGTGTGAGTTCATTTTAGCTTTTTACCCTTGGCTTTAACCACATCTCACATAGGTAGGATAATTGACTCTAATCGAGGTAGGTCAACCTAGATCATCCTATACTTAGAATAACCTAGGCTCTGATACCACAAAACTGTCACGCCCCGACGTGGAATATCGGAACACGAGGCAGTTGCAAGTAAACAGGTATAGAGTGAGTACTAGACATCAAACCATTGTATAATGAATAATACTAAAGATAATCCTTCTCATTAATAACTTTCAAATGCCTAGTTACAACCACTAATATTAGAGTCATTCTATAGGGCCCAATTACATTGAAATAAAGTAAAAGACTGACTAAGACTCTAACATATTGCTAGGGCGCTAGGTTACTCGTGACGTCACTCCTGGTCGTTCCCGTCCTCTTGAGTCAATAGCCAATATAGAGTACCAAGCAATAGATGAGAGCACTAGATGAATAGAAGAGATAGTAGAGAGAACGTGAATAGATGAGCGAGTAAAGTAGAGATGAGAGCTAGGGGACACTGCACGTAACACGTCGAGTAAACAGGCGATAGCAAACAATTGCACAACACGCGCACTCACTGTTGGCAGTTAGGTGGAACTCACTACCTTTCCGCTAGCCATGTTAAGCACAAGTCCAGAGGTCCGGCGTGATTCAAGATGAGAGTGAACTTCTAATGGCCGTTTGGATCGTATTGATCCCTAAAGGGTTTCATAGTGTTAGGGTACAACCCGCTCGTCGACCATGTGGGAATCCATGGACAGAGGAGACTTACGGAGGCCTTGAATAAAGACTCACTAGTCCGGCAGAAGGAGTATCCGTCGGAGGAGTTCGTCCAAGTCAAGAAAGAGGGTAAATATAGAAACAAGTGCTCAACGTTCTAGAGGAATTCTAGAACAGTGGAGCATCGGTATCGGTGTTTCCAAAACATCGCAAGAAACAAAGACAAGTCTTATTAATAATGGCAATTTAGTTACATAAATTACCAGACATATTATGAAATAATTTCATGCCAAAATAAGCCATAATTGGATGATTTAGAGTGTGTGTAAGTGTCATGAAATGGTAGATATGATGGGTCAAGTGATTGACTTTTATTAGTTAAAATATAACCATTACTTACAACTTCATTTTATGTAATTATGACAGTTAACATGATATGAAGATTACTGTGGAACATCAAGACTTGAAAAAATTAGGTTTTTAGGCCAAACACTAAGATCGCGACGTAGCCCAGTATGGGTAGCAATGGGCTCAGAGCAGAACGCAACGGGGCCTTGTACAGATCGCGACAGGGTGTTCAAACAGGCGCTGAGAACGTGGCAGAGTCATGTAAGGAACGCGACAAGCCGTTCGAGCTAGGCACAGTGATCGCGACGGCAATGCCTATCGCGTTCAGAACACAGCTGGCAGTCTGTCACAACCAGACCACAGAACGTGGCCTATCGGGCTGTCACATTCTGGTGGTCTGTGCCTGAGTCCGACAGGAATCAGATATGTCTTGGATTGCAGTCCAATAGTTGCCCTTCTTAACATATAGGGATTCAAAAATATAGAACTAATTGTACAAGTGACAAAAAATCATGAAAATGTTGCAGATTGATCTAGACATGCATGAGAAGTTATAATAAATAGGAATTTGAAAAACAAAGAGGGTTTCGGCATGCTTTGGCCTAACTAAACAAGAAGGACAGAGACAATAATCCATTGGAGTAAACAAATTAATTTTCCCACTAGAGTAGATGAAAATTAGGGTTTCAGGGGCTAAAGAGAGCTAACAACCATCAGAACCTCCAATAAAAATTTCGAGGCTTGGGTTTAGCAAACATGGAGATCAAGAGGTATGAAGGGAGTTCGGGGTCGTGTAAGTTGCAGAACTTTAAAAATCCATAAGAAAAGATTGGGTTAAAGGAAAAATATAAAATTTGACGGATTTGCTCAACATGATTGGAATATCCTACAGATAATTTTCCATAGTTTATGCTCGTGAGAATGTCTACCTTTCACGTTTTTCCTCTTCTAGGGTTTGAAGATGAAGAACTCGGGAAGAAGCTTTGATAGATCTTCCTCTCCACGATTTCTCCTCTTCTTGGCTTCTCCTTCTAGTCCAACAACCTCTTGGCACGAGCTAGGGCCGGCCATGAGGGTTTTAGAGAAGTATTTAAACTCCCCCTAATTCCATTTCCTAGTTTAAGTTTAATTCCCATTTAATTCCGAGTTTCCTATTTTCCTCTCCCCTTTTTAAGCAAGAGATCTCCTAATTGGGTTGAAAGAGAGGGGATTTTGTGGCCAAGCAATTGGGGTAGGTTTAGGATTCCAAATCCAACTCAAACCACTTATTTTAATACATTAAATACCCTCTTTTTATTTAAGTAATATTTTAGTTACGAATTTAGGATAATTTCCCATTATTCCCCTTTTAAGATTCTCTATTTTAGCCCACTAATTTATAATGGGTCCATTTAACAAAGCCCATTACTTCTTTTCTTTTAATAGGTTTTATTTAAATTTCTTTTATTTGATTTTCTAATTGATTTTATTTTTATAAATTATTAAAATTTTATTTTCCAAAAATCCAGGTTGCTACAATCACGTTCTCAGGTACTTCACCTGAGTTCGAGCGAGAAAAGGGACTATCATGGGATTGCATGCCAACTTAACATGTTTTGACACAGGGTGCTTTGAAAATTCATAACTAATTGTATAATTGATGATAAATCATGAAACAAGTTGCAAATTGATCTAGACATACGTGAGTACCTACAGTAAATAGTAATTTGAAAATAGATAGAGTTTCGACATGCTTTATTCAAATCAAATAGAGAGTACAAGACACAGTGAGAAGTTGAGATGAGAGAATTAATTCACAAAGTAGGATGGATAAAAATTAGGGCTTTCAAAGCCAAAAGATGCCTAACACGCATTAGTATCTCCAATAAAAATTTGAGAGCATGGGATCGAGTATTCAAATTGATATGAATTAATCATGAAGGTTCGGGGTCAAGAGAGTTGCAGGACTTCAAAATTCAATAAGAAAATATTGGCTTGATGGAAAATATGAAACTTGAGGGTTTTGTTCCTAATGCATGGAACAATCTACAGACGAAATCTTAGGATTTTAGCTTGTGAGAATGCCTACCTTGACTCGATTTCCTCTTCTAGGGCTAGAACTTGAAGAACTCGGGTTGAAGCTTTCATGAATTCTTCTCCCCATGAATTCTCCTCCTCTATGGCCTCTCCTCCAGGTCCCATGCCCCAGCAACATGTTAGGGCCGGCCATGGAGAGATTGGAGAGTATTTATGCTTCCCATGTTTCTATTTCCTAATAGTACTCTAACTCCTATTAAATTATGATTTCCTATTTCTTAACCTCCTTCCAAGCTTGCCATATCCAATTTGGGTTAGGATGGGAGTTAAATCCGTGACCAAGCTATTAGGGTAGGTTTAGGAATCCAATTCTAACTTAAACTTCTTATTTTAGTGCTTTATTATATTTTTCTTACTTGATTTTATTTATGGACTATGAGAGGTCCATTTGTCCAATTTCGATAATGGGTCATCAATACCCGATGTTGGAGGACTCTCTAACATGTTCATTTAATTTATGAGCCCGTTATATTTCCATGTTAATAGTTTTCCGACTTAGTTTCCTAATTTGGATAATTAGGCACGTTGTGATGTATGCTTGGCCAATCGGATTTTTTGTTGCACGAATTTATTCGTGGAAACACTTAGTATAATGTCTGAGGTTGATTTATAATTTTTACAAATTTTTTAGATGTGTTTTTGCACATACGATAATGGTACGTATGTTTTCTATTATTTCTTTTTTATAGAAATTTATTATTTCGATTTTTTTAAATACTAAATTTTCCGGTTTGCTACATCCTCCCCCACTTAAAAGAATTTGGTCCCCAAATTCATATGATATGATACGACTACCAATTTATTATGGATATTTCAATCCATCATCTCCCCCACTTAGGGCTTTGCTATAGTGAAAATAATATGGAATCAAACTAAGGGTTTAGTGATGGTACCTTGTCCTCCTTCGTTGGCATGATTCATATCCACAAGGGCTTGTAATCGTCCTTGGTGGGGAGTTTGGTTTTTCTTTATTGGATAATCGATGACTCGATGTTGTTGACTTTCACAACGCAAGCATCTGCCCAATTTCTTCCAACAATTATCAATATGATGCCCTGGCTTTTTACAAAATTTACAGAATTCCTTCCGCTTCACTTCCCCTTTCATTCTCTTGCTATCTATGGTATTTCTTCCTTTATTATCATTGGAATGAGTAGCACGTTCCCTTTTTATCACCTTCTTCCTACGGTTCTTTTCAAGAAGTTCCATGGTGTCCTCTACCAATTGCGCTCTCAATATCATGACTGAATATACTTCAATGTCTAGTGGAGCTAACATTTCCTAGAACACAGGTCTCAACCTTTCTAAGAATCTCTTTGCCTTCATCTTTTCTGTACTCACCAAATGTGTTGCATACTGTACTAGTCTTTCAAATTGCACTTCATATTCTGCTACAGACATCATTCGTTGCTTTAGATTGGTGAATTCATTTGCCTTTTTCTTACGAATCCTCTCGAAAAATTATTTGGTGTTGAAGAGTTCTAAAAATTTATCCCACTCAATGATGATGTGGGTAATTGTCGACTGACAGCTTCCCACCAGGCTCTAGCATCGCATAACCTAAAGATCTGTTCCATTGCCTTCACCCAATTTTCGGCTTCATCGGGATCCAGAGTTCCATTAAACCTAAGGGGATTTATTCGTTGAAAGTTCCCATATAAGTCTCCTGCCCTATTTCTTGCTCCTGCTTGAATCACGTTGTTAAGGGCTTCAGTTAACCCCTGTACGGTCTGTTGCAATTCGTGCATTGGTGCATGCTCGCCAGCCATCTCCTCTAGTTCCTGCGAGCAATAATACTTATTAATTTCCTTCTTAAACTTAGGGTGCTTATACATATAGTTAAGCTCCTAGCATAACCCTAAGCTTTACCCAATCTCTCACATAGGTATGGTGGTTGACTTAGACACGATCATGGCAGTTCACCTATAATATCCTAGACTTAAAATATCCTATAAGGACATCCTAGGCTCTAATACCAACTGTCACGCCCCTCAAATGGAATGGGAAAACATAAACGAACGATAATTGCGCATACATTCGCAAACATCAGAGCATCTAATGACCAATATTGAAATTAACTCTTCATTTCATGGAAATTCCACTAAAACTATTACAACCACTAATTCAGAGGCAATACATAGGGCTCACTGACATCATTACACTGAAAGAAATTTAAGCAATAACTACTAGACTCCAATGGTGCTAGGGTAACTTCGTCATTTGACTCCAGTCACTCATCACTCTGGTCCCGTCCCATTGGTACGTATAACATCATTGTCTGACTTACCTGAGACACAAATAACAAATAACGAAGAGTGAGCGATAACGACCATAGACTTAACTCATAGTCATGCATGCTTTAGTAATTAACGCATTAAATGGCAGAGTAACTAATGATAGAGCGAGTCATGTAAAGTCGGAAAAGTAATAGCACAAGCAACATAGTTCTGATTGTAGATGAATCAAGTATAGCACGATGATAAAAATCAGTCACGCAATAGCAAGTAATGTAATTGTCCAAGAGAGAGCAAGCGACAAGGATAGCAAGAAGAGAGATAGTGATAGTCTGTAAAGAGTAAATTGCACGTTGATTGATTCTCATCAATCGAAATAGTATAACACTTTTGATTAACTTTCGTCAATCGAATAGTAATGGCACTTGGTTATCTGTAGATAGCCGAGAGAAAATATAGCACTTTTATTGTCAGTAGACCACGATAGAGTATAGCACTTTGAATGCGATCAAGTCGCGATAGCACGCAATAACTCAAGAGAGCGAGTATCAACTAGAGCAAGTAAAGAGTACGACAGTAGTCGCCCAATAACAGTTCAGTAATAGTCAGTGGCAGTACAGTAATAGTGCAGTACGACTGAATCACCAGACTAACAGTCAGATGTCTAGCTAATTCAGAACAATCAGTTTGAACCAGTGCAATACAGAAGACTGTCCATAGCCCCTGCAGGTATTTTTGGGTGGCTCTCTATCCCCAAGACTAGATTGGAGCCCCTCGGCACTCTCTGTACCCTGAACAGTACGCATTCAAGTCAGTGGAGTCACAAGACCCTTTTTAGCGCTAGATAGTCATGAACAGTACAAAGCAGTGGAAGGCACACAGCTCAAAGGGTACCAAGAGAGTACTGGATGAGAGAGACGAGATAGTAGGGTGAACGTGAATAGATGAGCGAGTAGAATATAGATGAGATCTTATGGTCATTGCACATGAAACGTCGAGTAATGAGTGATAGTAACAGTTGCACAACACGCGCGTACAGTGTTGACAGTAAGGTGGAATTCACTACCTTTCTGCTGGCCATGTTGCGCACAGGTTCAGAGGTCCGACGTGATTCAAGATAAGAGAGAGAAAAATCTAAGGCCGTACGGATCTTACTGATCCCTAGAGTGTATCATAGGTGTTAGGGTACAACCAGAGCTCGTCGACCATGTGGGAACCCATGGACAGAGGAGACTTATGGAGGCTTGGACAAGGACTCACTAGTCCGGCAGAAGGAGTATCCGACAGAGAGTTCGTCCAAGTCAAGAAAGTGTATATAGAAACAAGTGCCCGACTTCTGGAGGAATTCTAGAACAGTGGAGCGTTGATAACGGTATTCCAAACATCGCGAGTAATCATAGACAAGTTCATTTAAAATAGGGCAATTAATATATATAATGGAAATAAATTTGCTAGATTAATGTGACAATTTTCATGCCATGTTAAGCCATATAGGATGGTTCTAAGTAAGTGCATTGTAAGAGAAAATCATGGGCAAGATAGATCATGTGATTAACTTGAATTAATTAAATATATTCAATAATTACAACTTCATTTTTTCTGTGTACATGACAGTTATAAGACACGGGAACTATATAACAATAGATCTTGCAAAAAGGGGGTTTTATTATGCAAAAAGCTGAGGTCGCGACGCACCCTTATAAGGGTCGCGATGGGATCAGGTGTGAACGCGACGGGGGCTTGTACGGATCGCGATGGGCTTGTCTGAACAGGCAGGCAGATCGCGACAGGGTCTTCTGAGGATCGCGATTGGTCTATCAGGTCGGCGGCCAGAACGCGACAGTGTTCCCTGTCGCGATTAGATCGCAACAAGTACCTGTGTCACGATGGCCCTGAGAACGCGGCCTATCGGGCCGTCGCGTTCTTAGGTACATCACCTGAATTCGAGCGAGAAAAGGAACTGTCATGGGATTGCGTGCCAACTTAACATGTTTTGACACAGGGTGGTTTGAAAATTCATAACTAATTGTATAGTCGATGATAAATCATGAAACAAGTTGCAAATTGATCTAGACATATTTAATACCTACAATAAATAGTAATTTGAAAATAGATGAGTTTCGACCTCTTTATTCAAATCAAACAGGGAGTACAAGACATAGTGAGCAGTTGAGATGAGAGAATTATTCCGAAGTAGGATGACAAAAATTATGTCTTTTAGGGGCAAAAGATGCCTAACATACATCAGTATCTCCAATAAAAATTTGAGAGTATGGGATCGAGTATTCAAGCGATATGAATTAATCATGAAGGTTCAAGGTCAAGAGAGTTGCAGGAATTCAAATTCAATAAGAAAATAATTGGCTTGATGAAAATTATGAAACTTGAGAGTTTGTTCCTGATGCAAAACAATCTAAAGACGAAATCTTAGGATTTTTAGCTTGAGAATGCCTACCATGACTCGATTTCCTCTTCTAGGGCTAGAACTTGATGAACACGGGTTGAAGCTTTGATGAAGCCTTCTCCCCACGAATTCTCCTCCTCCTTGGCCTCTCCTCCAGGTCCAGCATGCCCCAGCAATGTGTTAGGGCCGGCCATAGAGAGATTGGAGAGTATTTATGCTTCCCATGTTTCTATTTCCTAATAGTACTCTGACTCCTATTAAACTCCGAGTTTCCTATTTCTTAACCTCCTTCCAAGCTTGCCATGTCCAATTTGGGTTAGGATGGGAGTTAAATTCATGACCAAGCTATTAGGGTAGGTTTAGGAATCCAATTCTTACTCAAACTTCTTATTTTAGTGCTTTATAACCCTTTTTCTATTTAGGTAATATTTAAGTTACGAATTTAGGGTATTTTCCTATTATTCTTCTTTTATGAATCCTATTTTGGCCCTAAATCTTATATGGTCCATTTATCAAAGCCCATTAGTTATTGGAATTTATCTTTTGGGATTCCCTTTTTATTAGGGAATAATATAGTTACGACTTTTATTATATTTTTCTTACTTGATTTTATTATGGACTATGAGAGTCCATTTGTGCAATTTTGATAATGGGTCATCAATACCCGTGTTGGTGGTCTCTCTGACTTTCATTGATTTATGAGCCCGTTTATTTTCCGTGTTAATATTTTCCGACTTAGTTTCCTAATTTGGATAATTAGTCACGTGTGTGACGTAGTCTTGGCCATCGGATTTTTCGTTGCACAATTTCTTCGTGGAACACTTAGGAATAATGTTTGGGGTTGATTTATAATTGTTACACAATTTTTAGATGTGTTTTTGCACATACGATAATGGTACGTATGTTTTCTATTATTTCATTTTTATAGAAATTTATTATTTCGATTTTTTTAAATACTGAATTTTCCGGTTGCTACATAATGACTATACAAATACTTACAAATTTAAATACATACTTGGTACTATAGGAGGAGGAGCTGTAAACTCACTCGAACTTGTAAGAATTTTAATGGCATAAGAATCAATGCACAATGAAAAGTACAACTTTAAATATACGTACCTGCTGCTACAAGAGGAGGGACAAAGGAAGAGTTAGAAGCTGTAACAATTTAAATGGCATAAATAATATATATAATAATGCACAAGGAAAATACCAAAGAAAAATATACATACCTGATGCCACAAACAAACCCCTCCCACTACGACTCCTCCTCCCATAACTGGAGCCCGATCGTGCTCCACACGCACCAATCTTCATAGGGAACATAAAAAATTAATGTTCATTATCAATTGCTTATATTGAAAGTGGGCAACTTTAAATATACTAAACAGATGTGAAAAAATTCTACCCATTTTAAAGATCCATTTTTTCTCCGCAGATGATGACGATATATCTAATTCAGCCGCATCATCATCATCATCTTCACATTCATCACTAGTATATTCCTCCCCTCATCAAACCTTCACATTCAATACTTGTTCACCTTCCACTACTCCCTTTTATTTCATGTGGATCGACTTTTTCGACCTCATTTCCTTTAGACAAGGAAATTGGCGCTTCAGATTCGTCTTCTACAGTATGAGCTGTCAACCCTACATCTTCAACCAAGTCTTCTTGAAAGAATTCGGCGTTGACCTCTCCAGGTGTCTAATCAGTCATGTCCAATTCATAATCAGAGAATAGTCTTGACTTAACTCTGCAAACTGCCCACCAATCATTTCATTCTTTGTTCGTAGATGATGGATAGCTTGTATAGTACACCTGCTGGGCTTGTGTGGCTAAAATGAATGGCTCATAAGTATTCAATTTCAACTTATGTTTAAGCTCGACAATCCCATGCGTTGTGTCATTTCGAATGGAATTCGGATCAAACCAATGGCACTTGAACAAGAATAAATGATTGTCTTGTCCTAGATATTGCAACTGTAAGATCTCCTCTACAATACCATAGTAGTCATATTCACTTTCATTGTATGTACTTCCTTTAACACATATGCCACTGTTCATGGTAGACTTACTCTGTCCATAGTCTTTTATATGAAATCTATACCCATCCACAATAAATCCAGTATAGTTCTGTGCAATTTTCGATGGGCCATCGGCTATCTGATGAACTCTTTCATCAGTAATTAAACCTTGTTAAACCTACGTATAAAGAAGACTAGTTAAAAAGTGAACATAACTTATCTTTCGTACTCTTTCAGCATCTACACTTACGCGTTTTCTTAGCCATAAGGCCAATGACTTCTCTCGTACCTTTTCAACCTCATAATCACTGAGATGTGGATTTCTTTGAATTATTTCTGAATCAAACTGTCTGCAATATGAATGGAAGACCACCTTCAATAGCTAGAACAAGGGCAAAGAAGTTATATACACAATAAATTGTGAGTTCAGTACTTACTCAACATAACACTCTAGCTCAGCACAATTTAAAAGAATATATATCTCTATGGTACATAACTTTCTGTCATCTAGCATGCGAGTTGAAGAATGTCCGAAGGCACGTCCAGGATGATTAAATATGGAGAGTCGATCTGAACACACAGATTCCCCCCCATCATCATTATGTGGAGGTTGAGCACGACAAGTTTGTATGTCTGCTTCAATGTACATCGAACAAAAGTTTTAGATTTCCTCCATAATGTATGACTCAGCAATAGAACCCTCCACTTTGCTTTATTTCGGACTTTCATTTTGAGGTCATACATATACCTACATCAACAATGTACAAGACAAATGGGAAACATATCATATATAAGGTGCATTCTAAGAAGAAAAATGTTAATATTCACATATACCTCTCAAATAGATACATCCATCTATATTGTACTGGCCCTCCGACTTTAGCTTCATATGGTAGATGTGCGAGTAAATGCTCCATCGAATCGAAGAATGCAGGTGGAAATATGTTCTCCAACTTGCATACGATGGTGACCACATTCTATTCAATAGTTTGCACATCCTCAAGCCTGAGTTCTGATGCACACAGAATCGTGAAAAATCGACTTAGCTCAGACAATGCTCCCCATAGAGGCTTCGGCAACATGTCACGAAATGCAATAGGTAGCAACCTTTGCATGAAAACAGGGTAGTCATGACTCTTCATTCCATATATTTTTCCCTTGCTGATGTTGGCAGAACGAGCAATATTAGACACATAACCGTCAGGAAATGTCAACTGTTTCAGCCACTGACACACTTCCTTTACTTGTCCTCCTCCAAGCACATAAGCTGTTTTTAGTTTAATTGATTTCCCATTTACTTCAACAAGTCATAACTCTGGACATTTACAAAGCATGGACATGTCCAAACATGCATTCCCTTTGTCCTTTGTTATACCTTTTATGTCCATAACAGTGTTGAACACATTATCAAAGACATTTTTCTTGATATGCATCACGTCTAGATTGTGCCGCACAAGAAAAGTCTACCAATAAGGTAGCTCCCAAAAAATTCTTCTCTTCACCCAGTTGTGCTCCTTCCCAAAACCTAAAAGGTGTCGAGTATTGCCCATCAGTTGTGTGATATCTGGCAAATTTTGTACACATGCTGCCATATGATGACCGGACAACCTCTCGAATATAACTTCATCTCGTTCCATTCTATTCTTTAGGAATGCATCTTTTTGTCTTCTGAAAGGGTGATCAGCTGCTAAAAACTGTCCATGGTAATCAAACCAGCAGGACTTCACACCATGTTTTAGTACAAATGATTTGGTATTGTAACGACCCTCCTTATACCGGTACGGTTATACCAACCCTCGTCGATGCAATGAACGCCGCTACAGTGGGACATTTACCCAACAATTATATAATAGGCTAGAATATACATAAATACATTCACATAACAGCGGAATTGAATATGACTGAAAAGTAACTCTTATTCCATCATCCACATTCTATTCAAAGTCCATATAGAAGAAAACAAACCAAACTTTTCATAATTTAGAAGTAGAATAAATAAAATGTCCACATAAGACTACGCAGAGTCTTTATACATACTTATGAAAATGAAAATGCAATGCTGAATCTAAACAAGGTCTCCTACTCCCGCTCCGAGTCGCTCCTAACGATCTCCTCAGAAGAAGTAGTAATCTCTGTACCTGTACGCCGAAGCAAGAATGAGTTCAAAAGAACTCAACAAGTAACACCAAACACACTAAACTTACATGCATCACATAACATTCACATTTTCATACTACACAATAACACATAAACATGGATTTAACAATTAACTAAAGTAAAAATCCTAAACATAATTTCAACATAGGTTTCACATGGAAATTGTCTTATACAAATTTTTCAATAACATCAAGCCTATCACATGCTTTCTACACACTTTTCAATATATTAAATTAAACTCATTTGGCCACATTCACACACTTACAAGCTAAACATTTGTCATTTTAAACATGGGGTTTGTACACATAATTAAGAGATGATTCTAACAGGGATTCTAAAAGCATTTTCACATGAATAACGCATTTATACTCTTGAAAAATTTACTGTTTTGCTAAGTACATATTATAATCATTTAAAAAGTTATCAATTTACATGCTGTCACAAGAATTCATACTAATACATGATCACTTACACAATTTCACAATTTACACATTCACTTCCACTTAAACACAAGTTCACATTTATTAAATGCCGTGACACATAACCCAAACCACCTTTTAGAAGGACACACACTAATCACATCACATATCTATCACCTAGGCATTTCAGTGATAAATCTTAGTTACTGCGCAGAACCGGGAGAAGCACTCTCCACCCTAACCAGCGATACATGTTCGCCTCTAGGATTTAATCCCAATGCCCATGGGACATCACACACTTTGAACTTTCCCGTGGGGACTTTACCACAGTACAGTTCCACAGTCCTCTAAGGTAGCAGTGTCACCCATTGGCACAATTACACATTTTCCAAACTTTTAACACACACTTAATGCACAATTTATCATATTTATACTATGTTCACATTTTCACATACTTCAGTATTACCTAGCATGGCACTACTGTTTTCAGAACTTAAAATCTTCAAAATAAGTCTAATCATGTTGAAGATTTCAGATTTTTAATATCTACCACATTAACATGTGCTAATCTATCAATAGGTCACATGAAATCGGAATATATAGTCACTGTCATCATTTCATTACAAAATTTTAACCAAAAATCTATTACAGGTTATCATCATGCATACCAAATTTTGCATTTTTCTAAGTTACACACAATTTTTGAAAATTTTAAAAGTGGTATTACATAAGATTAAAATAGTCAAACTAAAATGGAATATCATCATTTGGATTCAAAATTCATTTTATACATGAAAAATGACATTTCCAAGCATAGGTCAATTTCTAAGAATTTTACTGTTTTTACGTTATTTATCTTAATTTCTACACTAATAAAACATGCTCACTGTATTTCAGTTCAGAAAATATATGAATTTACATAGTCATCAGAAAATTTCCAAATTTTAAAAACATGCTCTGACATCGATTTACGCACCACAGAAAATTTCTAACACTTAATTTCCACAAGGATAACATAAACAGTAATTTACAATATTCAGAACCGGTTTAACATGTATTTCAAAATTTTTAATAATTAATACACTTAATGAAATTTCACAGAAATTACACAACATGCTCCACTACACATACTACATAACATATAAAATTTACCATATATCCTCATGTGCAGAAAATCCGAAAAAATAGCTTATAAAGGCAGACAGTCCACTGCTCTTGCCTGAAGAACTCAACGGCAAGGTATGGCCGTTTACTCATGTTAACGGCGACATAGGGTGCCATCAGCTCAGGATCTTAACGGCAAGGGATTCCACCATTAAGTTCCTGTCTTTGAAGAACACAGATTGAACTCCAAAAGACTAAATGAATGGGGGTTCCAGGACACGGGAAAAATCTGTAAAAATTCCTGGGACCTACTAGACACATGTAGGGATTATGTGGATGGGGTACTTGCTTGTAGAAAATTTCTCAATCGATGATTTGAGTCGAAGAAGCCCTCCTCGGCCTGAACCAAAGAGTCCTCAAATCCACCTTCACCCGGTTTCTGTGTTGATCTCCTCAGCACACCAGTGTGGGGAAGTCATTCCCGAATGTATTGACTCCTCTCCAGTCGTTGTAGAATGCCGGATGAAGTCGCCAGTCGCCGTATTTTAGAGGTCCAACTCGGGGTTTCGCACATAGAATATTAGGTTTTTTTGACAAAGAGTCAAAAGGAGTTAGATCGGCCCACGAGGGTGTTTTTATAAGGGCAAGGGTCGGAGACGTGTTTGGGTAAGGCAAAAAGCCGTTGGGGTCGGTTTCTAAAACAAGAGGCTGAGTTTTCGGAGATGTTTTCGGATCTGAAAACGTAACTGATCTGGGATATTGACGTCAACATCTTTGGCCGTCGATTCAGAATAGGCGTCCATCGATATTGCCGCTGATTCACAGTCAACGTCAACTGATGTTGACGCCAACTGGTTGACAGAACAGAATTAAAACATGCAGAACTATATACACCACACACATATAGATATCTACATATATGAAATGTATACATTATCATAACACTAATTCATGCAATGCATATAAATAAGTACTACGCACAATAGAATTATTCACACAAGTAATTACCCAAAAAAAAATTCACGGGCTTTACACCCTCTCCCCCTTAAAGAAACTTCGTCCTCGAAGTTAGACCAACTCTATTCAAACAGCTGAGGATACTTCTTCTTCACGGCATCCTCAAGCTCCCATGTATCCTCCTCTCACGAGAAGTTGCGCCATAAGACTTTCACCGACGCAATGCTCTTGTTCCGGAGATGCTGAACCTTCCGGTCAAGAATAGCTACTGGTTGCCCCACATAAGAAAGATCTGGCTGAATCTCCACTGGCTCGTGACTAATAACATGAGATGGATCTCTAACATACCTCCTGAGCATAGAAACATGGAAAACAGGATGAACACTAGCTAACGCTAGGGGTAAAGCTAGCTCGTATGCCACGCTGCCCAATCGTCTTAGAATCTCATACGAGCCAATAAATCTAGGACTTAACTTACCATGCCTGCCAAATCTAACTACACCACGAGTAGGCAAAATCTTTAAAAAGACATGGTCACCTACTACAAACTCTAAATCCTTCCTCCTGTTGTCGGCATAACTCTTTTGCCTATCCTGTGCTGCAACAAGCCTCTTCCTAATCAACTGAACCTTATCCGAAGTCTCCTGAACTAACTCCGGACCTATCAACTGCCTATCGCCTGTCTCCTCCCAACACAAAGGAGATCTACAGGGTCTACCATACAAAGCCTCAAATGGAGCCATACCAATACTCGCATGAAAACTGTTGTTATATGCGAACTCCACTAAAGGTAAATGGCGTTCCTAATCATCCTTCCAATCCAAAACACACGCCCTTAACATATCCTCGAGCGTCTGGATAGTCCTCTCGGACTGTCCATCTATCTGGGGATGAAACGCGGAACTGAGCTTCAACTCCGAACCTAACGCATCTTGAAGGCCCTTCCATAATCTCGAAGTAAATCTCGGGTCTCGATCCGAAATGATCGACTTCGGTACTCCATGCAATCTAATAATACTACTAACAAACAATCTAGCTAAACTCTCTACTGACTGCTTCTTCTTCATAGTCAAGAAATGCGCAGTTTTCGAGAATCTATCTACCACTACCCAAATCGAGTCATTACCTCGTCTAGATCGAGGTAAACCCGTAACAAAATCCATAGTGACAGCTTCCCACTTCCAAACTGGGATCTCCATCTTCTGCATAAGACCAGATGGTCGCTGCAGCTTGGCCTTCACTTGCTGGCAAACTAGACATCTAGAAACAAATTCTGCTACATCTCTCTTCATGCCAGACCACCAAAAAGATCTCTTCAAATCCTGGTACATCTTAGTGTTACCCGGATGAATAGAGAATCTAGACCTATGATCTTCGGCTAATACACGCTCACGGACATCCACGATGTCGGGAACACAAACACGGTGATGGAATCTAATCACACCATCCTCATCACGAGAAATGCCCACCTTGCCCACTAACTCTTGGAGTCTAGGGTCGGCTTTCTGTTGCTCGATCACCTCATCCAACACCGAAGACCTAATGGACAACTGAGCTACAAAAGCCTGGCACAATGATGGCTCTAACTCAGTCATCGCACATGCTGCATCCTCCAACATCTTCCAATCCTGCTGGAGAGACGACCTCTTCCTACTAAGGGCATCCGCTACGACATTCGCCTTTCCAGGATGATACTGGAGGTCAAAGTCATAGTCCTTCAGGAACTCAATCCATCTTCTCTGCCTAAGGTTTAATTCCTTTTGGGAGAAAAGATACTTTAGGCTCTTGTGGTCAGTGAACACCTTAAATCTGACACCATAAAGATAGTGCCTCCAGATCTTCAGTGCATGAACCACTGCCGCAAGCTCAAGATCATGAGTCAGATAGTTTCGCTCATGCTCCTTCAATTGACGAGAAGCATACGCTACTACCCTTCCTTGCTGCATCAATACACAGCCAAGGCCAATCCGAGATGCATCCGTGTAGATAGCAAAACCCTCTACACCACTCGGAAAAACTAACACAGGAGCCGATGTGAGTTTAGTCTTCAATAATTGAAAACTACTCTCACACTCCTCAGACCAGACAAATTTTACTCCCTTCCTGGTTAGCTGAGTCAATGGTGCGGCAATGGATGAAAATCCCTCAATAAATCGCCGATAATAACCCGCCAAACCAAGAAAACTCCGAATCTCCGAAGGAGTCTTAGGAATCTCCCAATCCATAGCAGCCTGGACCTTCGCTGGATCCACTGCTACACCAACACCGGAGATAACATGCCCAAGGAAATGAACCTCGCGCAACCAAAAATCGCACTTGCTAAATTTGGCATACAGCTTGTGCTCACGAAGAACCTCTAACACTATCCTCAAATGCTGATGGTGTGTGGCCTCATCCGGAGAGTAGACGAGTGCATCATCAATGAAAACTACCACAAAACTATCTAGATACGGTCTAAACACCCTGTTTATGAGATCCATGAACACTGCAGGGGCGTTGGTAAGACCAAAAGGAAGGACCAAAAACTCATAATGTCCATAACGGGTTCTAAAAGCCGTCTTAGACACATCCTCACTCCTAATCCTCAACTGATGATAACCAGACCGCAAATCAATCTTAGAAAAGACTGATGCATCTTGCAGCTGGTCAAACAAATCATCAATCCGAGGTAAGGGATACTTGTTCTTCACCGTCACTTAGTTTAGCTTCCTATAATCGATGCATAACCTAAGTGACCCATCCTTCTTCTTCACGAATAAGATAGGTGTGCCCCAAGGGGAAACGCTAGGGCGAATAAATCCCTTATCTAACAAATCCTATAACTGCTTTCTTAGCTCTGCTAATTCTGCAGGTGCCATTCGATAAGGTGCCTTCGAGATAGGGGAGGTACCTGGAAGTAACTCTAAAGTGAACTCTATCTCTCTAGCCGGTGGCAATCCAGATAAATCATCAGGAAAAACATCTGGAAACTCTCGCACTACATCAATCTCCGTAAGAGTAAGTGACTCATCAGCCTTGGGTACTAATACCACACTGGCAAGAAAAGCGTCACAACCCTTGTTTACCATTCTCATCGCCCTCATGGCAGAGATGACAAACTTCCCTGCCAAGTTTCTTGGCAAAGGGTGAGAAAATTCATCTTCACCAGGAATGCGAAAAACGATCTTCTTCCCACGACAATCTACTAACGCATAGTGTTCCTCTAGCCAATCCAGACCAAGAATAGCATCGTAGTCCTTCATCTTTAGCAAGAAGAAACACCCTTCTAGGACTCTATCCTCAATGCACACTGGTAAAGACGGAATACACTTCCTAGTCGATACGGTACCTGCAGGTGTGTGCACAGACAAAGGGACTTCTAAATCCTCAGACTCTATGCCTGACTCTAAGGCTAACTGCCTAGCAAAACGCTCGGAAATGAACGAGTGGGTAGCACCCGTATCGAACAAAACCCGAGCATGAACACCTAAGAATAGACCCGTACCTTCGATGACGTGATCCACCTGCTCGGCGTCCTCACAAGCTAACGCAAACACTCGAGCTGGGGCTCGAGGTCTCCCTGGTCGTCCCGTCGCTGGCACTGCTGCTACTGCTGTTGCTGGGGCTGGTCCACGCTGGACTCCCTACTGAAGCCTCAGACAATCCTTGATCCTATGCTCGCTGCTCCCGCACTTCAAGCATTTCCCCGCCAGCTTCCAACATTCCATACCACCATGTGCCCTCCCGCAATGAGGACACTCTTTCTTACCATTAGGGGAATGTTGAGAAGGTACCTGACTGCTTCCCGATGCCACGGGACGCTGCGGTGACTGAAAAGTCACCTTCTTTTTCTCTTGCCTCTGAAATGGAGCTACTGGCCTCTTATGAGAAGCCTTCTTCTCCTCTAGATACTGCTCCATCTCTCCTTCCTACCGACACGCCGCGCTAAGTGCTGCCTCAAGGGTACGATGATCGAAAGCCACCAACCTCGTCCTCAGTGATGGTCTTAGCCCCATCACGAACTTCTTCGCCTTCCTGCGTTCATCAACTACTATATGAGGAGCATACTTTGGTAATTCTGCAAACCTGGCCTCATACTCTAGTACGGTCATGGAGCCCTGAGTCAATGAGAGGAACTCCTGCTCCATCTTATCCTGGATGTGCTCCGGGACAAACTTGGCTCGGAATAGCCTCACGAACTCATCCCAACCAACCTCCACAGCACCATCCTCGAACCGCGTACGCAACAACGAGGACCATCACACGTCTGCTTGCTCCTGCCAAAACCATCCATAAGGACCAATCAACATAATTTATACTTAAAGAATTAACCACCAAATTAATTTACACATACCTGTAGCATATAGGTGGCTAAAGTGACCTTGTCATCCTCAGCGCACCTAATAGCCCGGAAGATCTTCTCAATCTCCCTCATCCAGCTCTCAGCTAATAACGGATCACTCTCCCCCTTAAAAGAGGGTGGCGACATCCTCTTAAACCTTTCCATGATGGAGGGTCCACCATGGTCAGCTTGGGGAGCTGGCACCTGAGCCTGCTACAACAAGCATCATAAGCAACACATACAACTTATCAAACATGCATTTAATAAAACAACTACTTTATCTTATTATTCTAATCTGAGCCTCCAACTGAGCCTGGAGTGCAGCCTAGGTGTGAGCCTGCATCTGCATGGCCTGCACACTAAACCCTGCATGAACACTCCATAGTCTACTGGTGGCGGTGGGGGAAGCACAGGACCCTGGGGTGCTGGGGCCTACTGCTCACCCTGATCCTCATGCCTAGGCTCATCTCTCCTCTGCTCACCCTCACGAGCAGGAACACCACGCCTACAACGTGAAGCCATAGCCTGCAAAATAATTTAATCACAATTTAGAAACTAGGCTATCTAATTTCTAACTATCCATATGTGGACAATCTACACAGACTTAGCATACAATGAAGATGATGGTCTATGTGTATATTTATGTACAATTTCAGCCTTGTCGCTCTAATACCAATCTCTGTAACGACCCTCCTTATACCGGTACGGTTATACCAACCCTCATCGATATAATGAACGCCGCTACAGTGGGACATTTACCCAACAATTATATAATAGGCTGGAATATATATAAATACATTCACATAACAGCGGAATTGAATATGACTGAAAAGTAAATCTTATTCCATCATCCACATTCTATTCACAGTCCATATAGAAGAAAACAAACCAAACTTTTCATAATTTAGAAGTAGAATAAATAAAATGTTCACATAAGACTATGCAGAGTCTTTATACATACTTATGAAAATGAAAATGCAATACTGAATCTAAACAAGGTCTCCTACTCCCGCTTCGAGTCGCTCCTAACGATCTCCTCGGAAGAAGTAGTAATCTCTACACCTGTACACCGAAGCAAGAATGAGTTCAAAAGAACTCAACAAGTAACACCAAACACACTAAACTTACATGCATCACATAACTTTCACATTTTCATACTACACGATAACATATAAACATGGATTTAACAATTAACTAAAGTAAAAATCCTAAACATAATTTCTACACAGGTTTCACATGGAAATTGTCTTATACAAAATTTCAATAACATCAAGCCTATCACATGCTTTCTATACACTTTTCAATATATTAAATTAAACTCATTTGACCACATTCACACACTTACAAGCTAAACATTTGTCATTTTAAACATGGGGTTTGTACACATAATTAAGAGATGATTCTAACATGGATTCTAAAAGCATTTTCACATGAATAACGCATTTATACTCTTGAAAAAATTGCTATTTTGCTAAGTACATATTATAATCATTTAAGAAGTTATCAATTTACATGTTGTCGCAAGAATTCATACTAATACATGATCACTTACACAATTTCACAATTTACACATTCACTTCCACTTAAACACAAGTTCACATTTATTAAATGCCATGACACATAGCCCAAACCACCTTTTAGAAGGACACACACTAATCACATCACATATCTATCACCTAGGCATTTCAGTGATAAATCTTAGTTACTGCGCAGAACCGGGAGAAGCACTCTCCACCCTAACCAGCGATACTTGTTCGCCTCCAGGATTTAATCCCAATGCCCGTTGGACATCACACACTTTGAACTTTCCCGTGGGGACTTTACCACAGTACAGTTCCACAGCCCTCTAAGGTAGCAGTGTCACCCATTGGTACCATTACACATTTTCCAAACTTTTAACACACACTTAATGCACAATTTATCATATTTATACTATGTTCACATTTTCACATACTTCAGTATTACCTAGCATGGCACTACTGTTTTCAGAACTTAAAATCTTCAAAATAAGTCTAATCATGCTGAAGATTTCAGATTTTTAATATCTACCACATTAACATGTGCTAATCTATCAATAGGTCACATGAAACTGGAATATATAGTCACTGTCATCATTTCATTACAAAATTTTAACCAAAAATCTATTACAGGTTAATCATCATGCATTCCAAATTTTTCTTTTTTTCTGAGTTACACACAATTTCTGAAAATTCTAACAGTGGTATTACATAAGATTAAAATAGTCAAACTAGAATGGAATATCATCATTTCGATTCAAAATTCATTCTATACATGAAAATTGACATTTCTAAGCATAGGTCAATTTCTAAGAATTTTACTGTTTTTACGTTATTTATCTTAATTTGTACACTAATAAAACATGCTCACTATATTTCAGTTCAGAAAATATATAAATTTACATAGTCATCAGAAAATTTCCAAATTTTAACAACATGCTCTGACATCGATTTACGCACCACAGAAAATTTCTAACACTTAATTTCCACAAGGATAACATAAACAGTAATTTACAATATTCAGAACTGGTTTAACATGTATTTCAAAATTTTTAATAATTAATACACTTAACAAAATTTCACAGAAATTACACAACATGCTCCACTACACATACTACATAACATATAAAATTTACCATATATCCTAATGCGCAGAAAATCCGAAAAAATAGCTTATAAAGGCAGACAGTCCACTGCTCTTGCTTGAAGAACTCAACGGCAAGGTATGGCCGTTTACTCATGTTAACGGCGACATAGGGTGCCGTCAGCTCAGGATCTTAACGGCAAGGGATTCCGCCGTTAAGTTCCTGTCTTTGAAGAACACAGACTGAACACCCAAAAGACTAAATGAATGGGGGTTCCAGGACACGAGAAAAATCTATAAAAATTCCTGGGACCTACTAGACACATGTAGGGATTATGTGGATGGGGTACTTGCCTGTAGAAAATTTCTCAATCGATGATTTGAGTCGAAGAAGCCCTCCTCGGCCTGAACCAAAAAGTCCTCAAATCCACCTTCATCCGGTTTCTGTGTTGATCTCTTCAGCACACCAGTGTGGGGAAGTCATTCCCAGATGTATTGACTCCTCTCCAGTCGTTGTAGAACGCCGGATGAAGTCACCAGTCGCCAGATTTTAGAGGTCCAAGTAGGGGTTTCGCACATAGAATATTAGGTTTTTTTGACAAAGAGTCAAAAGGAGTCAGATCGGCCCACGAGGGTGTTTTTATAAGGACAAGGGTCGGAGACGTGTTTGGGTAAGGCAAAGAGCCGTTGGGGTCGGTTTCTAAAACAAGAGGCTGAGTTTCCAAGATGTTTCCAGATCTGAAAACGTAACTGATCTGGGATATTGACGTCAACATCTTTGGCCGTCGATTCAGAATAGGCGTCCATCAATATTGCCGCTTATTCACAGTCAACGTCAACTGATGTTGATGCCAACTGGTTGACGGAATAGACTTAAAACATGCAGAACTATATACACCACACAGATATAGATATCTACATATATACAATGTATAAATTATCATAACACTAATTCATGCAATGCATATAAATAAGTACTACGCACAATAGAATTATTCACACAAGTAATTACCCAAAAAAAAATTCACGGGCCTTACAGGTATTATCCATACAATAAGAACATGCTAGCCTCCCATGTGTGCTCCAACCAGATAGCATTCCATATGCAGGAAAATCATTTATCATCCACATCAATAATGCCCTCATGGTGAAATTTTACTTTCTAGATGCATTATAAGTATTGACCCCCCCCCTTGTCCATAATAATTTCAATTCATCAATCAATGGTCTGAGATAGATGTCTATATTTTTTGTAGGAATTTTAGCACCAGGAATCAATAATGATAGGAACAAATTCTCTCGCTTCATGCACATGCTCGGAGGAAGGTTGTATGGTGTCACGAACACTGGCCAGTTGGAGTAGGAAGCCACTGAACCTCCAAATGCATTGAATCCGTCAGTGCACAAACCAAGCCTCACATTACGTGACTCCCTTGAGAAGATAGGATGATCATGGTTGAAATGAGTCCAAGCTTCGCCATCTGCAGGATGACTCATAATATGCTAGTACCAACGTACTCTTTCTGCATGCCACCTCATATGTCGAGCTGTCTTTGAAGACATATACATCCGCTGCAGTCTGGGTGTAAGGGGGAAATATTGCAATGACGCATAAGGTACATCCTTTCCCGTAGAATTGGCCCTGTTGCCCGTTGACAAGCCCAGAGGGGGGGGGGGTGAATGGGTCTTTAAAAATTTTACTTGATTAGTACCTGTACTTAAAACATTCACACAAAAGACGTTCTTCGATGAAGGTTAGTAACAGTTAGTTCAAAGCGCAATCACATAAGAAAAACAACCACACAACACAAGAAATTATCCTGGTTCGGACCTCCTCTCCTTAGGAGTCCTACGTCCAGTCCCTGACCAACAACTCAAGATTCCACTAAATAGGGTACAGTCCCCCTATGGACACTACAACACCCAGCTCAGCTGGTCTTCCTTCACACCAGAAGGGAACAACAACACCCTGGATACCTCACCAGGTCTTCCTTCACAACCAAAGGGAAACAGCACCCTGGATCCCACCAGGTCTTCCTTCACACACGAAGGGAAAACACCATAAAGAGAATAGAATGAATTCAAGCCCCTAGATCAAGCTTTTACAAGCCAAGATCTGAAGCAACAAGCACTGAGAGCAGAAGATCTAAACAAGGCACACTCTCAGAACTACACAGGCTCTCTTAGAAATTCTATTACAGCACATAGAGCGAAGAGCTAAAGATGATGAGGAATGAGATTCTTGGCTCTAGACTTCTTGCAGAAGAATTTGAATGCTTGTATGCGAGATGCTTGTTCTCCACTTGGTGACCTCTCATTCTCCTCTTCTGTCTTGTATTTATATCTCCTTTTGAAATACGGCCGTTGAAGTAACCGTTGTCTCTTAGATTGGTAGACGTTAGACTACTTGACATTTGGAAGGTTCAACAATCTTTTATCCAGTTGAGCACGCAAAGAGATAAGGTCTTATGGCGTCTATATGGTCCAACGTTGTATGACAGGATGTCTTTAGGACCCTGCACATATTAAATGCTAGAACAGTAGACAGCTAGGCTGTCTCTTGTTGTCAGTAAACGATGATGTGAGTATTCACCAAAATAGCAATGCCAAATAGCTTGTTCTAAAATGTTGATAGAATATGCATAATAGTAAAAGGATATCATCTGCATGCATGCAGAGATACGTTCTGTCTACATTAAATGCACAGCAGTCAAACAGACAAGGAAGTCTTTGACTATTCAACGCCTTAAGAGATAAGATAAATATCAAGTCGATATAAACTATAAATTTGTTGTCTATATGACTTATGAAATCGTTATGAATACCAACAAGTCATTATAGAGAGCAAATCGTTGTATTCAACAAAGAAATCGTTATAGTCACTTAACAAGTCGTTATAAGAAGCAAGTCGATGTGTTAACCGAAGAAATTGTTATGAACACTTGACAAATCATTATGAGCTTTAAAGAAATCGTTGCATGAAGCAAGTCGTTATGAGCTCTGAAGAAATCGTTGCGCGAAGTAAATCGTTATGAGCTCTAAAGAAATCGATGCGCGAAGCAAATCGTTATGAGCTCTGAAGAAATCGTTGTGCGAAGCAAATCGTTATGAGCTCTAAAGAAATCGATGCGCGAAGCAAATCGTTATGAGCTCTGAAGAAATCGTTGCGTGAAGCAAATCGTTATGAGGTCCGAAGAAATCGTTGCGCGAAGTAAATTGTTATGAGCTTTAAAGAAATCGATGCACGAAGCAAATCGTTATGAGCTCTGAAGAAATCGTTGCGCGAAGTAAATCGTTATGAGCTCTAAAGAAATCGATGTGCGAAGCAAATCATTATGAGCTCTGGAGAAATCGTTGCGCAAAGCAAATTGTTACGATGGGTAAATCGTTATGATGACTTAAGAAATCGTTGCGATGAGCAAATCGTTACGATGGGCAAATCTTTATGATGACTTAAGGAATCGTTGCGATGAGCAATCGTTACGATGGGCAAATCGTTATGATGACTTAAGGAATCGTTGCGATGAGCAAATCGTTACGATGGGCAAATCGTTATGATGACTTAAGAAATCGTTGCGATGAGCAAATCGTTACGATGGGCAAATCGTTATGATGACTTAAGAAATCGTTGTGATGAGTAAATCATTACGATGAGCAAATCATTATGATGACTTAAGAAATCGTTGCGATTTTCAACCGAAATCGATGTGGACTTAGATAGATATAATCTTGAAATAATTAATGCTTCAGAAATATAATGCTTACCAATATTAGCTTGATTGACCTTGACCTTGGAGTATTTCCTGTACTTAAGACTTGAGAACTTTGATAAGATTTTGTTAATTACCAAAATACATGTATATTTAAAAATTTCGTGGGGACAGACTGATCATCAATCTCCCCCTTTTTGGTGATGACAAATAATTATCAATAAGCATGAATATTTCCGAAAAGTATTTCAAACATGTTAAGTATTTTTCTAAATCTGAAGATTTTCGGAATGTATTTCAGACATGCTAATTTTCTCCCCCTTTTTGTCAGTAAGCAAAAGGATACTCTGAGACAAAGAAAGAAGAGAAAAGATGGAAGGGCAGACAACCAACATATATTGATCAGTTTTGAGGATTTATAGATAAGTAATAAGCATGGGATAACAAGGAGCCAAAGCGCCTGATGACAGGGAGTGCCTGGTGTTCCTGCTCTTCAAAGAAGGCTTGAAATGCCCCAAAGTCAATTTGATAGGAGGGTCCCATGGTGGGAGCCATCCTTTTGATATGAAGCTGCCTTTGATCTGAAATGAAGTCCCCATACCTAACACTGCCAAGGGTTAACTTGTAAGTTAAGAAGGACCCAAAGCTGGCAAACCAAAGAAAGGCTTCAATCTTGAGGGGATAGTCAATCTTAAGCGACCTAAACTCTTGCTTTAAAGCAAAGAAAACTTTGTATCTTTCGACCCAGGTCAGATAGGAATCCCTGATGAGGTGAAGAGAGTTGGCATCCAAAAATTTACCAGGTGACAGGGGAGGTTGATTGGAGCTGGCCTGAGAGTCATTTAGATCACCTAGCTGCTGAGCAGACAAGGGATAGAGTTTTGTCCACTCTTCAGGAGACAGCCTCTAACATTCCGAGAGAATGGGGGCCAGAACATCTGGCTTGATATGCCCCTGAAGATATTGTCTGAAGACGAATCTTGGGAAAGATAAATCACGGCCATCTTGCACAAATAATCTGGCCATTACCCTTGCAGCTCGCTCAAAGATAAGTGTTCTACGGAAGAATCCATAATCAGAGCATGGAGATGGGGAAGGAACACGACATCAGGAATAACCAGGGTGGCAAAATCAACCTGAAGAGACTCAGTATGAGCTGCGCTTGAGTAGAGGGCCCTGATGGCTGCACGAAACTGACCCAACTGAGATTCTGGGAGGCGATTTACATAGCAGTAGTTACTGTACATCTGATACTGCCGGATAAATTTGATTTCTTTCTGAATGAAGGGGCCAAACAAATTTTTGTGATGGATTTGGAACCACTCAGAAAGGGGAAGAGGAGCTTCCCTAGGAGGATATCGGGCAGCTTGAACTCGTCGGAATTGACTGTACAGGTCTTTGTTGCTTCGAGCCCACTGCTCTTCAGTTTTGGCTTCAGTCATGGAGAAGATTTTTGACTGTTGAGCCTTAGAGAGATGGGTATAAGGAAAGATGGTGGTGAGATGTTCAAAAAGATTTTGGAAAGGAAGGACAAAAATATGGGCAAAAACTACCTTTTGAAGATATTCATCATAGATAGGTTTCTGCTTGTTGGAGATAGAAAACCAAAGAGGAGGGTAGCAAGGTTCAGAAGAGATAGGATGAGAGGATGTGAGTCTCCTCTTCTTAGAGACAGGACTACAAGAGCCTATCTGTGAGAGTGGGTCCCAACAGCCAGGACTGAACGAAGTATTGCTACTTCAAATTCATCCTTAATATCTTGGATTTCTATTTGTGTGAGTTGGGAACCCTCAGGGATAATGGTAATGAAAGAGGGAGGTGTAGGTGGATTGAAGATAGAATCAAGAGTGACTGTAGGAAGAACAAAAGTTTCTAAAGTAGAAGGACCAGAAGAGGAAGGTCCAGCTGAAGAGGATGCTAGTGGAAGCTGAGGAAGAGAGGATGGTGGAGGAGGAACAATGGTGGAAGAAGCAGGAGATGAGGCAAGTTGAGAGGAAAAGGGTTGGGGAGAGGAAACAAATCTTGAACGGGGTCGTTTAAAGGTGGTTGGAGCTGGAGGTGCAGTGGAAGAAGATGGAGGAGAGGGAGCAGCTGGGGTGGTAAGAGAAGAAGAGGCAGGGGGCTCACGAGCTACAACCTGGTCTTCTTGAGCAGCTACCGGATCCACTGGATTGAGTGACTCCTTCTCCGGTCCAGACTCCTGACACAACAAAATCTTCACTAGGCAGCTTTTCAGAGGGCTGAATTCAACACTTGGCCCTGATGGCCCTGCTGGAGCAACTGCTGAAGGCCCTGATGGCCCTGCTGGAGCAACTGCTGAAGGCCCTGATGGCCGCTCCACAAGATCAACACTGACTTGCCCTGATGGCCCTGCAATATCTTCACTGGGCTCTGAAGGCCCATGCTCTTGAGGAGTAAGATCTTTGTGCCCTACTGCCTTCAAAACCTCAGACAACATCAACTTCATAGAGCTTAGCTCCTTATTGAGCCACTTCAAAGCAACATTTGATTGATAAAAGTCATTTGACAAAGATGCCTGGTGCTCAATGACAGTACTTACAGTTGAATTACTGAGTCCAGGACAGCACCTTGATCGTCCAATCGCTTCAAGATGGGCTTTAAGTGCATCTTCTTTAAAAAGTTCTTCTGCCTTTTGTGAGCAGTTTTCTTGCTGGGGCTTGCCTTTTCTACTTGCTCCTCGATCTCTATTGGTGCTTCAAACTGTTCTTCATTCACAGGAGCATCTTCAGAAAGTGGATCTTGAGATGCTGCTTCCTTCTCAATATTTTGCTCCCCATGAATAGGAGCATCCTCCACAAATCTGCTTGCTCCCCCTGAATAGGAGCATCAATCAATACAGAATCTTCAATGTGGCCAGGTGCCACAGACTGATCAACCAAACTCCCACCAATGTTTTGATCCACTTGGGAGGAGTGAATGGAGTCTAAGACTTGACGGAGTATAGAAGCCACAGAGGAGGTGGGAAGAGGATCCTTTGATCTTCTGGCAGAATCTGCTACTTCTGAATTTTCTTCAGCAACCAGAGTCTCCATTGCAACTTCTATGATGGCAGCAACTTCCAATGAAGCACTAGGTGTTGCGGCCTCTTTTGTGGCTGGTTCTGCAACTGCTGAAGGACCCTCTGATTCTGCTGCCACTGCCTCGAGTTGAACTTCTTGGGCTTCCCCTAGGATGGGTTCACCCTCATCTACTGATGTCTTTGTCCAAACTCCGCTAACCACTGAAAAACTGCTTTTCCTTAGATTTCTGACCGAATTGCTTGGCCCATTTTCTCTACAACGGGGGCAGAAACATCTACTCCAAAGTGCTGAAAGACTTTGGTGAGCAAGTGAGCATAGGGCAAGGAGACATTAAGCTTGCTCTTTGTATCCCAAATCTGATCTTGGGCAAACTTCATCCTTTCCATCATTACTTCGGCCATGTTGATTTCTTGGTTCTGAATGGCCCAAAACATCATATCGGAGTCTGCCTTGGTGCAAGTTGAGAAAGTTGCACTTCTTAGAACCAAAATCTGACAAACTATGAAATGAAGGAGGGGATTGAGAGCACTCAACTGATTAATATCTAACTTCCCATCTCTCAGTCTGGACCCTGGTCCTACAATACCAAGTCCTTTGGCTTGGGCGTCCACGGTGTGAACCCCACTGTGCCCGGAAGTCTTTACCCCAAACAACAAATGCAACAGCTGATGATCTATCTTTATTTGGATTCCCTTGACTGATGAAACCAGGGACCCATCTGCCTCTGTCCTCAAGCACACATAAAAAGCCTTCACAAGGTCTGGATAGCTTACCTCAGAGAAGGTGGTGATTCCCATCCACTACATCCTGCTCATTGCGGCCACTACACTATGCATGCCGTTCTTCTCAAGATCAGCTACATCCACTGCCTTGTTCCCACAAACCTTGGTCTTCACAAACGTGAATCTTTCTTGCTGCTTAGGAGTAAGAAACTCAGCGTCGTAGCCCCCAAGACTTCCGGAGATGACGGATGCGGCCATGGATTCAGGTGAAAAGGTTTTCTGGAGGATTGAGGTGGAAGAAGGAGTGAAAGTCCTCAAGAAATTTGTCATGGGAAGGAGAGAAGAGCTTCAAACTTGCAGAGAGTCGATGTCCGAATCGTTAGGGCATCGGCTCAAGCAACCAGACGAAGGAGGGAAAAAGGTAGAAGATGGGAGATGAATCGATCCCACATCAATTTTTGTAATTAAATAAATGCTTTATAAAGTGAGGTGTCAAAAGGCGGCAGAAAACGACAAAAGAGTTTGACTATTCAAATCGACTTTAATAAAAGAGCGGCCAGGAAAGATAATTTGAATTTCTTTTACTTAAATCCATGGAGGGAAAATTTTCTTAATTCTGAAAATTTATATGCCAGTTTTAAACAGAAATCTTTTCACAAATTACACATGCCCAATTCCCTTCTAAGAGATGTGAATCTCTCTTCAGGTAAGGCTTTGTGAAAATGTCTACTAACTGACCGTTTATATCAATAAAGGATATTTCTATGTTACCATTTGCTACATGATCACGAATAAAATGATATCCAACCTCAATATGCTTGGTCCTTGAATGCTGGACTGGATTTTTGGTGAGATTGAGAGCGCTGGTGTTGTCACATAGTAGTGGAATTGATTTGATATTTAGTCTGAAATCCTCAAGTTGTTTCTTTATCCATAGGAGTTGTGTACAACAACTTCCAGAAGCCACGTTGTCATGCCCCGATATTTAGTAGCAGAATAAATACCAGGGGACGTGAACAATACAAACCGGCGTATCACAGTTGAATAGCACAGAGTCACAATTGAATATAATAACACATTCGAGACTATAATATGGTCACCAAAAATATACTTTATTTCATTCCATTCAACTAGATACAACCTCACATAAGAAGAATCGACTGAAAAGGGTTCATTATTCAATAACAATGTTTCTCTACTACATCAACTACTAAAATTTCTATTTCTAAGCTGACAACTATTCATATGATAGGTGCTTAACACTCTTGCCCTGTCCCGTCTGATTCCACTGGTTCTTCATCACTACCTGAAAAAGGGTAGGATGATAGGGGTGAGCGAACTAGCTCAGTAGGATTTACATCTCAATATTGTGCGGGCACTAGTATACATGATTAACATTTTAAATAGGCAGATATGCACATGAATATGATGACAATGTATGCAATACTAACAGATTGAATAGCAGAATAGAACATATATCATATCAGATCAAATGTCGAGTTTCATATACCGTGGACAGATATTTCAAGAATAGAATCATGTCAGAAAAGATTGGCCAAATTCAAACAGATCTCATGTGTTCACATGAACAGACGTATCATATCATGTCAAGTCAAACTTATCATGTCAAACAGGAGGCACATTTTCACAATCTTGCTTGTTTGTTTGTGCTATGCCAAGCACCAAGAGTCCATACTCCCGCGGTTAATAAGTACGTTGGGGCGCTCCTCCCCAGGACCGGACAGGGCCCCTATTGCACAGGCATTGGATCAAATTTGGACCGGAGTCCCACGTTGTGCCGAACAAATAGATTCATATTATGGCCATAGAATTTCAATAACAAGCTCGTAGTAAAAGGAACATGATCATTCATACAGTCAAGGAATGATAAACAGCTCAAGAGAACAAGGCAGGATAACGACGTATCTTATGTTTCATAGATCATTAATGTCTTGACATGAGGATGTTTCTAAAGACAGATCGTATGTAGAACATGTGCTTTCCTAACATGCTAACATGTATGCATATGACAAGTAATTAATTTAACACCAGAAAACATGTAACCATGAAACTCATATGCAAATCATAACATTAACACCACTAACATGTCCACACTAACATGTATTCATTCCCACATTCATATCATACTCTTATCTTATCAATTGACAATAAGCAAGATCACAAGATAATCCAATGGACATAAGGACAATCAGGATTACACATTAGAATCATATTCGTATCATTACCATTTTCTTCAATGGGTTGATTTATTTTAGGTCCATGCATACTATATAACATCATGCTCATGCTTGTAGACATCATGGAATGATCAGACCCAAAATATGCAAAATCTTGTAAGGGTAGTGTCGACACTAGATCAAGTGGTGTCGACACGATGCTTCAAACACAAGACAAAATAGTGCAAAACTGGTCAACTAGTGTTGACACTAGATCAAGTAGTGTCGTCACAGTGCTTCAAATACAAGGCAAAAAGGTCAAGTAGTGTCGACACTAGATCAGGTAGTGTCGACACTAGAGACAGCTTCCAGAAAACCTTCTGGCCAATATGGGACAGTGTGTCGACACTATAGCAGGTAGTGTCGACACTAGATCAGCTCCCAGGAACTTTCTGGGTCAAACTGGGACAGTGTGTCGACACTAGATCAGGTAGTGTCGACACTAGAGAGCTTCCCAGAATACTTTCTGGGCTGTTTTGGGATAGTGTGTCGACACTAGATCAACTAGTGTCGACACTAGTGGCCCTTCCAGAACAAAACATATGGTCAGGTGTAACCAGAAAACACGTATCATGCAGCGATTCACTTTCCCTTCTTATAACTCTCTAAATAATGACATTTAGACAAAACATTTAACATGAAAGATGACGAGAACAAAGAGTAGAAGAACTTTGATGTTGGGGGTTTGATCAAATTTGGTTTCAATCCCAAGAAAACATGTGATGAACAAAAGTCAAGTGTAACCCGAAATTGCAGTACCATGCAGAGACTCTTATCATGCTCCTAACTCTCTAACGAAAGACTTTTGGATAAAACATCCAACATAGAAGATGATCGTAACTTCAAGTATAAGAACGTTCATGAAGAAAGTTTAGTCAAATTCGGTCTTGAATCACGTGCATAATAATAAGAACGGGAAAAGTCCTAACTGTGCGAGACTTCGGGAAAATCACGAATACTCAATGTATACTCCATGAAAACTAGTCAAACCAAGTGCAAATGAACCTAGACTCAAGAACTACATGTTGTGTTGGTTTTCTTTAATCTTGGCCCGAGAACACCTACCTTTATGAAGATCTAAGACCAGTCGATGTTCTGGACGCAACAGAGGATGCAAGGGATGAAGCTCCGGGTTCCCAGCCTTTTCTCCTTCTCCTCAGAAGCTCTAGCCTGCCTCCAAACGACCCCAACTCATTGTTAAACCTTCCCCAAGAGTTTGAGGATGAGTTCTTATAGATTTAGGTTTTAGTTAAGAGTCCTAACGAGACTAGGAAAGGGGCTGCGAATTCTGCTCCCTGTTTTCCAAGAAATCTGGGACTCTTTCCTCCAAAGGAGGTAGTAATGGTTTAGGAAACCTCCTCTTAGGGTTGGGTTCGGTTTTGGCTTACCTTACATGACTAATCACCCATATTTTAACTCTAAATTGCCCTCCTTAATTATTGCCTAATTACATACACGAATTTCTGGGTATTTTCTTGTCCCAATTTCTATCCTTGGGCCAAATGTGCCCCATTATCTCAATCTTGTTAATGGGTTATTAATACATGATATTGGAAGTCTCTCTAATATGTTTATTTAATTTATGGTTGGGTTATTTTTCCGTGTTAACAATTTTCCGACTTAGTTTCCTAATTCGGGTAACTTGGTCACATGTGACGTACACTCAGCCAATCGGATTTTTTCGTTGCACGAATTCCTTCGTGGAACACTTAGGAACAATATTTGGGGTTGATTTATAATTTTTACGAAATTTTCCGATGTGTTTTCTCACGTACAATAGTGGTACGTAAGTTCTATCATTACGATAATACAGAACTTATTTATTTACTAATTTCATACTTGAATTTGTTCATGTGACATAAGTTGTTCATTGATCCAATTTCTTTTATGGACTATCCCCTCATATTGTTTGGAGTCCACCATAAATTTCTCATTTAGTTTATGATCTCATTTATACCTAATAATGGGTTGTCCAACTTATTTCCTAATTACGATAGGAAGTCACACTAACTCTTAAATATATCTCAAATGACTTTTATTGACCCAAAATTCTTGATGGATCATCAGAGGATATTATTTGAAGTCCATCTATGATTTTTATTTAATTTTCTGACTCATCAAAGTATGTGTGATAAGGACTTCCCGACTATTCCTTGATTACGACACTCAGTCGCAAAACGCCTTAAACATGGACCCTCCGATTTCCCTTTGCACAAATTTCTTCATGGGTCATTAGGGAGCATTATTTAGAGTTGAACTATGGTTTTTATGAATTTTCTAATGGGTTTTTGTATGTATGATAATGACACGTGCATTTTTGCTATTTCACAAATATTGGTTTTATCGTTTTCGATTTATTTCTAATTTTCCAATTACCGAATTTTCGGGGTGTTACATCCTCCCCCACTTAAAAGAATTTGGTCCCCAAATTCACATGTGTTTACGGGCTGGACTCACAGGGTATCAAATTGTGAATTTACTCTTGACATAATGATTGATTGATGATGGCACTTTAGGGTCAAATAAAAACGAGTTAGAAATGATACCTCTCCTTTACCTCCTATTTTGGGTTGTGCTGCAATTTTTCCTGAGCTCAATTTCTCCATTGGGCAATCCTTAACCTTGTGGTCTTGGCTACCACAACAGAAACACTTGCCTTGAAATTTCCAGCACTCCTCAGTCCGATGATTTTTTCTGTTGCAATGCTGGCATCTTTCTACAGGAGCGGGAATTAGTTTCTTATTGCACTTCTTGAACTTCTTTCTCTTGTGCGATCTGTTACTGTTGTCGGGCCGTTTCTCTCTGGCTATAGGTTTGGAGTTTCCTGTGGTTGAAATTTGTTCTTTCCTATTAGTTTCGCCAACTCCTTTGTCATCCATAGACCTTTCCTTTCCATTTGTATCTCCCTTAGCCATTATTAGGGCATCCTCTAACAGTTGAGCAGCTTGTCGTAGTGCTTTGGTTAATCTTTGGACCGCTCTTTGTCCGTCCATAGATGGTGTAGGTATATCCTCCATGGCTGTATATTTAAGTTCCTTCAAAAAAATAAATTATCACCCGGTTAGTCTTCTTTACTCCTTGTTGATGCCTTGTAACTTACAATATTTAGTTATTAATACAATTTTTGGACTAAGCCCAAGTTCTACCCAATCTCACCAGGTAGGTATAGAGTTCTTGATAGTCAACTGGTTTAGTTGTCTGTAATCTATACATAGCCTCATCGACCCATCTTTCTTGTTGACGAAGAGGACAGGTGCACCCCAAGGCGATGTACTTGGTTGGATGAAACCCTTCTCTAACAGTTCCATCAGTTGCTCTTTTAATTCCTTCAGTTCTGTGGGGGACATTGTATATGGTGCCCTAGATACTGGTGCTGCTCCAGGGACCAACTCGATGGTAAACTCGACCTCTCGCTCAGGAGGAATTCCTGGAAAGTCTTCTGGAAAAACGTCAGCGTATTCGCTGACAACATGGGTGTCCTCAACTTTGACTTCCTTCTTTGTGATGACAACAACGGCAAGAAAGGCCATACAACCTTTCCTCACCAGCCTTTTGACTCGAAGTGCAGAGATAAATGACAATCTCCTGCGGTTTCTATCCCCTGGTTCTACCCAAACTCACATTAGGTACGACAGATTTTGACTCGTGTGATCTAGTTTCATTCTATATTCCTATTCCCTTGGACCCTAAGTTTAGGGCTCTGATAGCAACTGTCATGCCTCGATATTTAGCAACGGAATAAATACCGGGGACGTGAACGATACAAACTGGCGTATCACAGTTGAATATCACAGAGTCACAATTGAATATAATAACACATTCGAGACTATAATATGGTCACCAAAAATATACTTTATTTCATTCCATTCAACTAGATACAACCTCACATAAGAAGAATCGACTGAAAAGGGTTCATTATTCAATAACAATGTTTCTCTACTACATCAACTACTAAAATTTCTATTTCTAAGCTGACAACTATTCATATGATAGGTGCTGACACTCTTGCCCTGTCCCGTCTGATTCCACTAGTTCTTCATCACTACCTGAAAAAGGGTAGGATGATAGGGGTGAGCGAACTAGCTCAGTAGGATTTACATCTCAATATTGTGCGGGCACTAGTATACATCATTAACATTTTAAATAGGCAGATATGCACATGAATATGATGACAATGTATGCAATACTAACAGATTGAATAGCAGAATAGAACGGATATCATATCATATCAAATGTCGAGTTTCGTATACCGTGGACAAATATTTCAAGAATAGAATCATGTCAGAAGAGATTGGCCATATTCAAACAGATCTCATGTGTTCACATGAACAGATGTATCATATCATGTCAAGTCAAACTTATCATGTCAAACAGGAGGCACATTTTCACAATCTTGCTTGTTTGTTTGTGCTATGCCAAGCACCAAGAGTCCATACTCCCGCGGTTAATAAGTACGTTGGGGCGCTCCTCCCCAGGACCATACAGGGCCCCTATTGCACAGGCATTGGATCAAATTTGGACTGGAGTCCCACGTTGTGCCGAACAAACAGATTCATATTATGGCCACAGAATTTCAATAAGAAGCTCGTAGTAAAAGGAACATGATCATTCATACAGTCAAGGAATGATAAACAGCTCAAGAGAACAAGGCAGGATAACGACGTATCTTATGTTTCATAGATCATTAATGTCTTGACATGAGGATGTTTCTAAAGACAGATCGTATGTAGAACATGTGCTTTCCTAACATGCTAACATGTATGCATATGACAAGTAATTAATTTAACACCGGAAAACATGTAACCATGAAACTCATATGCAAATCATAACATTTACACCACTAACATGTCCACACTAACATGTATTCATTCCCACATTCATATCATACTCTTATCTTATCAATTGACAATAAGCAAGATCACAAGATAATCCAATGGACATAAGGACAATCAGGATTACACATTAGAATCATATTCATATCATTACCATTTTCTTCAATGGGTTGATTTATTTTAGGTCCATGCATACTATATAACATCATGCTCATGCTTGTAGACATCATGGAATGATCAGACCCAAAATATGCAAAATCTTGTAAGGGTAGTGTCGACACTAGATCAAGTGGTGTCGACACGATGCTTCAAACACAAGACAAAATAGTGCAAAACTGTTCAAGTAGTGTCGACACTAGATCAAGTAGTGTCGACACAGTGCTTCAAATACAAGGCAAAAAGGTCAAGTAGTGTCGACACTAGATCAGGTAGTGTCGACACTAGAGACAGCTTCCAGAAAACCTTCTGGCCAATATGGGACAGTGTGTCGACACTAGAGCAGGTAGTGTCGACACTAGATCAGCTCCACGAACTTTCTGGGTCAAATTGGGACAGTGTGTCGACACTAGATCAGGTAGTGTCGACACTAGAGAGCTTCCCAGAACACTTTCTGGGCTGTTTTGGGACAGTGTGTCGACACTAGATCAACCAGTGTCGACACTAGTGGCCCTTCCAGAACAAAACATATGGTCAGGTGTAACCAGAAAACATGTATCATGCAGTGATTCACTTTCCCTTCTTATAACTCTCTAAAGAATGACATTTAGACAAAACGTTCAACACAAAAAATGACGAGGACAAATAGTAGAAGAACTTTTATGTTGGGGGTTTGATTAAATTCGGTCTCTAATCTTGAGAAAACATGTGATGAACAAAAGTCAAGCGTAACCCAAAATTGCAGTATCATGCAGAGACTCTATTTTCATACTCCTAACTCTCTAAAGAAAGACTTTTGGACAAAATGTCCAACATAGAAGTTGATCGGGACTTCAAGTAGAAGAACTTTCATGAAGAAAGTTTAGTCAAAGTCAGTCTCAATCATGTGCATAATAAGAAGAACGGGAAAAGCCCTAACTGTGCGAGACTTCGGAAAAATCACGAATACTCAATGTATACTCCATGAAAACTAGTCAAACCAAGTGCAAATGAACCTAGACTCAAGAACTACATGTTGGTGTTGGTTTTCTTTAATCTTGGCCTGAGAACACCTACCTTTATGAAGATCTAAGACCAGTCGATGTTCTGGACGCAACAGAGGATGCAGGGGATGAAGCTCCGGGTTCCCAGCCTTTTTTCCTTCTCCTCAGAAGCTCTAGCCTGCCTCCAAACGACCCCAACTCGTTGTTAAACCTTCCCCAAGAGTATGAGGATGATTCTTATAGATTTAGGTTGTAGTTAAGAGTCCTAACGAGACTAGGAAAGGGGCTGCGAATTCTGCTCCCTGTTTTCCAAGAAATCTGGGACTCTTTCCTCCAAAGGAGGTAGTAATGGTTTAGGAAACCTCCTCTTAGGGTTGGGTTCGGTTTTGGCTTACCTTACATGACTAATCACCCATATTTTAACTCTAAATTGCCCTCCTTAATTATTGCCTAATTACATACACGAATTTCTGGGTATTTTCTTGTCCCAATTTCTATCCTTGGGTCAAATGTGCCCCATTAGCCCAATCTTGTTAATGGGTTATTAATACATGATTTTGGAAGTCTCTCCAATATGTTTATTTAATTTATGGTTGGGTTATTTTTCCGTGTTAACAATTTTCCGACTTAGTTTCCTAATTCGGGTAACTTGGTCACGTGTGACGTACACTCGGCCAATCGGATTTTTCGTTGCACGAATTCCTTCGTGGAACACTTAGGGACAATATTTTGGGTTGATTTATAATTTTTACGAAATTTTCGATGTGTTTTCTCACGTACAATAGTGGTACGTAAGTTCTATCATTACGATAATACGGAACTTATTTATTTACTAATTTCATACTTGAATTTGTTCATGTGACATAAGTTGTTCATTGATCCAATTTCTTTTATGGACTATCCCTCATATTGTTTGGAGTCCACCATAAATTTCTCATTTAGTTTATGATCTCATTTATACCTAATAATGGGTTGTCCAACTTATTTCCTAATTACGATAGGAAGTCACACTAACTCTTAAATATATCCCAAATGACTTTTATTGACCCAAAATTCTTGATGGATCATCAGAGGATATTATTTGAAGTCCATCTATGATTTTTATTTAATTTTCTGACTCATCGAAGTATGTGTGATAAGGACTTCCCGACTATTCCTTGATTACGACACTCAGTCGCAAAACGCCTTAAACTTGGACCCTCTGATTTCCCTTTGCACAAATTTATTCATGGGTCATTAGGGAGCATTATTTAGAGTTGAACTATGGTTTTTATGAAATTTTCTAATGGGTTTTTGTATGTATGATAATGACACGTGCATTTTTGCTATTTCACAAATATTGGTTTTATCGTTTTCGATTTATTTCTAATTTTCCAATTACCGAATTTTCGGGGTGTTACACACGTACTCAGCTTCAGCTGTAGACAGTGCCACTGAATTTTGTTTCTTTGATGACAAGGATATCAGACACCCTACAAGAAATTGACAACAGCCAATGGTGCTTTTTCTATCTACTTTGCATCCAGCATAGTCAGCATCAGAGTATCCTACTAAATTAATTTCACAAGATTTTGGATACCACAGACCTAAATCATGAGTTCTAGCTAAATATCTAAATATTCTTTTCACAGAGATTAAATGTGATTCTCTCGGATCTGCTTGATATCTAGCACACATGCATACACTAAATAGAATATCGGGTCTACTAGCTATTAAATGAAGCAGTGAACCTATCATACCTCTGTAGACCTTTTGATCTACTTTCTTACCATCTTTATCACTGTCCATCCTTGTTGATGTATTCATTGGTGTTGATAGTGGCTTGGCATTATCGAACCCAAATTTCTTCGAGAGTTCTTTTGTGTACTTTGCTTGGTAGATGTGAGTTCCTTCCTTTCCTTGTTTGATTTGTAGTCCAAGGAAGTAATAGAGCTCTCCCATCATGCTCATTTCAAATTCTCCCTGCATGAGCTTCTCAAAATACTTGCACAGGGATTCATCAGTAGATCCAAAGATAATATCATCTACATAAATCTGTACAAGTAGTATGCTTTTAACTTTTGATTTTACAAATAGAGTGCTATCTACTTGACCTCTACTGAAACCATGGTTTAAAAGAAAAGAACTAAGTCTTTCATACCAGGCTCAAGGTGCTTGCTTTAATCCATATAAAGCTTTATGAAGTTTGAAAACATGATTAGGAAATTCTGTGTCATCAAAACCCGGGGGTTGTTCTACATAAACTTCCTCTTTTATAAAACCATTTAAGAATGCAGATTTGACGTCCATTTGAAATAGTTTTAAGTCTAATGCTGATGCATATGCAAGTAATGTTCTAATAACCTCAAGTCTAGCTACAGGTGCATAGGTTTCATCGAAATCTATGCCTTCATCTTGGGAATAGCCTTGAGCTACCAGTCTGGCCTTGTTTCTTAAGATCACACCAGCCTCATCCAATTTGATTCTAAACACCCATTTGGTGCCAATAACTAGATGGTCTGATGGTCTAGGAACAAGTGACCATACTTGGTTTCTCTTGAACTGATTTAGTTCATCTTGCATGGCCAAGATCCAAGATTCATCACTAAGAGCTTCATTGACTGTCCTCGGCTCTATTTGAGAAACAAATGCTAAATAATCACAGGGTATCATGTTACCTCTTGTTCTTACCCCAACAGATGGATCGCCAATAATATTCTCAGGTGGGTGATCTTTCTTGTATCTCCACTCCTTTGGAAGATTTTCATGTGTAATTTCCTTTTGTTGCATGTCTTCCAGAGGTGGATCATCTTTGTCCTCAATTGATGTATTCTTTAGTTTCTTGGACAGTTCATATGCATCATCATTATCACTATCTTCTTCCTTTCTCAAGGAAGGGTTAGTTTCATCAAAAATAATATGTACAGACTGTTCAATTAATAAGATGTGTTTATTAAATACCCTATAACCTTTGGGTTTAGATGTGTACCCCATAGAGATGCCTTCATCTGATTTGGCATCCAACTTACCAATGTCCCTTTTTCCATTGTTGTGGATGAAGCAAGGACATCCAAATGTCCTGAAGTGGCTGATCTTTGGTTTCTTTCCTTTGAAAAGTTCATATGCAGTCTTCTTTAGGATTGGCCTGATCATTACTCTGTTGATAATGTAGCTTGCTGTGTTGACTGCTTCAGCCCAAAAATACCTTGGCAGATCATATTCCGATAGCATTGTTCTTGCCATATCCAATAGAGTTCTGTTCTTTCTCTCAGCAATTCCATTTTGCTGTGGTGTCCTTGGTGCTGAGAAATTATGCTCAATTCCCTGATCATCATAGAACTTAGCAAATTTTTCATTCTGAAATTCACCACCATGATCTGATCGAATAGAAACAATGCTGAACTTCTGATCCTTCTGGACTTTCTTGCCGAAACTGACAAAGTTTTCAAATGTGTCATCTTTATGCTCTAGGAATGATACCCATGTGAATCTTGAGTAATCATCGACTATGACAAATCCAAAGTTCTTTCCTCCAAGACTGGTAGTCATCATTGGTCCAAATAGATCCATATGAAGAAGCTCTAAGGGTTTTGAGGTGGTTACCACCGTCTTTGACTTGAAGGAGCTTTTGGTGTGCTTTCCTTTAGCACAAGATCTACAGACACCTTCCATTTTTGCACTGACCTTTGGCAGACCTTCCACAAGATTTTTCTTTAGCAATTTTCTCATGCCATCTATGCTGCAATGTCCTAGTCTTCTGTGCCATAATTCAGTAGATTTATCCTTATTTGCCGCCAGACAGACATTTTGATCCTTGAGTTCCTCAAGATATAGCACATATAAGTTCTTTTCTCTATTTGCTTCAAAGATAACTGCTCCATCCTTCAATATGCTACATTTTGATTCTTGAAACTTGATCTGATGGCCTCTGTCACACAACTGGCTGATGCTGATGAGATTATGCTTCAACCCTTTGACAAGCAACACATCTTCAATAACTATTTTTCCTTTATTGTTCACAGAGCCACTTCCTATCACTGTTCCCTTTCCATTATCACCATATGTGACGGTTCCTTCTTCAGCTTGAAGATGAGTGAATAGCTTCTGGTTTCCTGACATGTGCCTTGAGCACCCACTGTCCAACTACCATTTGGATGCTCAAGTCTTACCCTGAAATAAAATCATCAAGTTGTAGGTACCCAAATTCTTTTGGGTCCTGACGGGTTAGTATCATCAAATTTTACTTTTATTACCCATTTCTTATGTCTTGTTGGACACGTGGTTTTTATATGACCCAACTTATTGCAATGACTACAACAAGATGTTTTTGTTACTCTTTCAATATATTTGAAGTTAGCTTTATATGATATGTCTTGTTCAGGTACAAATTTTGGAGTCGGGTATATTTTAGGATAGACTGTGGTTTCTTCATTATCTGGAGGTGTATATCCTAATCCATGTTTTTTCTTTCCTGATCTTCTAGCACCTTTTAATATTAAAGGATTTTTACCATTTGTAAATTTTTCCAATGTGCTAGATAACTTAATATTTTCTTTTGTTAGTGTCTTAATTTTAGTTTTCAGTTGATCTGAGCTTGCTTGTTTTTCTAGTTTTATTATTTGTTCATTTTTAGCTTTTAGATCCTCACATAGCAGTTCATTTCTCCTTTTAAGTTCAGTTATTTGGCTTTCTAATTGATCATTTTCTGATTTTAGATCGGAGTTTGTGTTTTCTAGACAAGTATTATTTTTCTTGCTTACTCTTAACAATTTGGTTACTTCTCTATATTTACTGTATAATTCATTGAAAGCTTCTTCTAAACTATCAGAATCTGAACCATTACAAGAATCAAAGGATGAGTCAGAGGTTACCTTTTCTTCAGTATTTGCCATGAAAGCCAAGTTGGCTTCTTCCTCATCACTGGTTGAGCTTGACTCACTGTCTGAGTCGCTACTGTTGCTCCATGCAGCAGCCATAGCCTTCTTCTTATATTTCCTGAATTTCTTGGAGCTCTCTCTCTTCCTGAATTCAGGCTTCTTGAGCTTTGGACATTCAACTTTGATATGTCCTGGCTTTTTGCACTCGTAGCATATGGGCTCACTCTTCTTTTGATCCTTTCCATCTGGTTTCTTGAAGTCTTTATTTCTCTTGAAGTGTCTTCTACCAGATTGGAACTTCTTCTTCTTTGCTAGAATGCGTTGCAATCTTTTTGACAGCATGGCTTCTTCATCTTCACAGCCACTTGAGTTCTCATCTTCAGCTGATGACTCATCTAACTTGTCTTCTTCTGCTTTAAGAGCATTTGAATGCTTCTTTCTGCTAGAGGACTCTCCTAGCCTTTCCATATTGATCTCATGGGCCATAAGGGACCCAATGAGTTTTTCCAAAGACATCCTTTTCAGATCATTAGCTTCTTCAATAACTGTGACCTTTGGGGTCCATGAGGATGGTAAGGATCTAAGAATTTTCCTCACCATGTCTCCAATCTCATAGGTTTTTCCTAGTTCGGCTAACCCATTTGTGATATCTGTAAATCTACTAAACATCTGGGTTATGGTTTCACCAGATTGCATCTGAAATCTTTCATATTGTGTAACAAGAATATCAATTCTTGTCTCCTTCACCTTGTCTGTGCCTTCATAGGTAATTCTAAGCTTTTCCCACATCTCCATTGTGGATTTGCAGGCTGAAACTCTGTTGAATTCCTTTTTGCTTAGTGCACAACACAGAATACTCTTAGCCTTACAGTTCAAGGAGATCTTTTTCCTGTCATCATCTGTCCACTAAGCCTTCTCATTTGTGACCAGGAGATCGCCTTCTTCTACTATTGACCATATCTGATAGTCGTGACCTTGGAGAAAGTACTCCATTCTGGTCTTCCAGTAAGCATAATCTTCACCATCGAAGAGAGGGGGTCGGTTGACAGATTGACCTTCAATGTTACCTTGGGCTGCCATGGATCTTTACTCTTCAGATCGTTAGATCTTCTTCTTTGTCGAAGAGACTCGCTTTGATACCACTTGTTTCCCGGTTGACAAGCCCAGAGGGGGGGGTGAATGGGTCTTTAAAAATTTTACTTGATTAGTACCTGTACTTAAAACATTCACACAAAAGACGTTCTTCGATGAAGGTTAGTAACAGTTAGTTCAAAGCGCAATCACACAAGAAAAACAACCACACAACACAAGAAATTATCCTGGTTCGGACCTCCTCTCCTTAGGAGTCCTACGTCCAGTCCCTGAGCAACAACTCAGGATTCCACTAACTAGGGTACAGTCCCCCTATGGACACTACAACACCCAGCTCAGCTAGTCTTCCTTCACACCAGAAGGGAACAACAACACCCTGGATACCTCACCAGGTCTTCCTTCACAACCGAAGGGAAACAGCACCCTGGATCCCACCAGGTCTTCCTTCACACACGAAGGGAAAACACCATAAAGAGAATAGAATGAATTCAAGCCCCTAGATCAAGCTTTTACAAGCCAAGATCTGAAGCAACAAGCACTGAGAGCAGAAGATCTAAACAAGGCACACTCTCAGAACTACACGGGCTCTCTTAGAAATTCTATTACAGCACAGAGAGCGAAGAGCTAAAGATGATGAGGAATGAGATTCTTGGCTCTAGACTTCTTGCAGAAGAATTTGAATGCTTGTATGCGAGATGCTTGTTCTCCACTTGGTGACCTCTCATTCTCCTCTTCTGTCTTGTATTTATATCTCCTTTTGAAATTCGGCCGTTGAAGTAACCGTTGTCTCTTAGATTGGTAGACGTTAGACTGCTTGACATTTGGAAGGTTCAACAATCTTTTATCCAATTGAGCACACAAAGAGATAAGGTCTTCTGGCGTCTATATGGTCCAACGTTGTATGACAGGATGTCTTTAGGACCCTGCACATATTAAATGCTAGAACAGTAGACAGCTAGGCTGTCTCTTGTTGTCAGTAAACGATGATGTGAGTATTCACCAAAATAGCAATGCCAAATAGCTTGTTCTAAAAGATGTTGACAGAATATGCACAATAGTAAAAGGATATCATCTGCATGCATGCAGAGATATGTTCTGTCTTCATTAAATGCACAGCAGTCAAACAGACAAGGAAGCCTTTGACTATTCAACGCCTTAAGAGATAAGATAAATATCAAGTCGATATAAACTATAAAGTCGTTGTCTATATGACTTATGAAATCGTTATGAATACCAACAAGTCATTATAGAGAGCAAATCGTTGTATTCAACGAAGAAATCGTTATAGACACTTAACAAGTCGTTATAAGAAGCAAGTCAATGTGTTCAACGAAGAAATTGTTATGAACACTTAACAAATCATTATGAGCTTTAAAGAAATCGTTGCATGAAGCAAGTCGTTATGAGCTCTAAGAAATCATTGCACGAAGCAAATCGTTATGAGCTCTAAAGAAATCAATGCGCGAAGCAAATCGTTATGAGCTCTGAAGAAATCGTTGCGCGAAGCAAATCGTTATGAGCTCTAAAGAAATCGATGCGCGAAGCAAATCGTTATGAGCTCTGAAGAAATCGTTGCGCGAAGCAAATCGTTATGAGCTCTGAAGAAATCATTGCCCGAAGTAAATCGTTATGAGCTCTAAAGAAATCGATGCGCGAAGCAAATCGTTATGAGCTCTGAAGAAATCGTTGCGCGAAGCAAATCGTTACGATGGGTAAATCGTTATGATGACTTAAGAAATCGTTGCGATAAGCAAATCGTTACGATGGATAAATCGTTATGATGACTTAAGAAATCGTTACGATGAGCAAATCGTTACGATGGGCAAATCGTTATGATGACTTAATAAATCGTTGCGATGAGCAAATCGTTACAATGGGCAAATCGTTATGATGACTTAAGAAATCGTTGCGATTTTCAACCGAAATCGATGTGGACTTAGATAGATACAATCTTGAAATAATTAATGCTTCAGAAATATAATGCTTACCAATATTGGCTTGATTAACCTTGACCTTGGAGTATTTCCTGTACTTAAGACTTAGAGAACTTTGATAAGATTTTGTTAATTACCAAAATACATGTATATTTAAAAATTTTGTGGGGACATACTGATCATCAGACCCCTCTTTTAGGTTTAAACCTATCATGATGGAAAATAGAACATGATATCTTATCTGCATCCTCTTTGTCATACAACATACAATGATTAGGACATGCATCTATTTTCACGTATCCAAGTCCGAAATCATTGACCATCTTCTTGGCACGATAAAAATTTGGAGGCAACTTCTCATCTCAAGGTAACATGCTCTTGATGATGAGGAGGAGACGATCAAAACAATTCTCACTTATATGAAATTCAGCTTTCAAGTTTAGCAACTGTGACACCGTTGAGAACCGAGTGTGTTTTTGACAACCATCCCACAATGTCTCATCAGCATCCTTAAGTAACTGATAGAATCTTTCGGCTCCCTTGTTCGGCACGTCTTCAGCGTATATAGGATCTTCATGTACATTGAATGTGGGACCAGCAATATCTACAACCATATCCACATATGCACTTGTGCATTCCACATTACTAGGCTCGTGCGACCAGAGCTCCTTACCATGACATGTCCAATTCATATAACCTTCAACAAACCCTTTTTTGTATAAATGGCGTTGAACCTCCCATGGTGAATTCCACTTCAAATTTTTACAAATCGTACAAGGACATTGGATGCAAATTCCCTAATGAAACTAAATGAAAGTCCCAACTCCAACCCTAAACTCCACAGACACCACATGATCAACTATTCTACGATACATCCATGAACGGTCTGAAGCCATTTTTTTCCTGCGCCCAACAAATATTAACAGATAAATAACTTTAAAATTCAAACTCAGAAAAAACTAAATCTGGCCATTTTCACACATCGTTCGACGCAACCGAAATGAATAGGAAGGATATATTATTTAGATTATCACTTTTTACCCATCTGTGAATATTTGATCGCACTCAGATGGCCATTTACTATGTGTTTGTATAATTTGCTGAAAATTTCAGTAGCATCTCCCCACACCTCTCTGATATACCAAAAATATTTATTGATTAAGATATTTTCTTAAACACTTACTAATAAGTGGTTAAGAAAATATTCTAAATCAATGAAGGTATATCAAAGAGGAGTGAGCATACACACCCGAAATTTTCAACAAATAATACAAACACATATAGTAAATAACCACCTAACTGCGATCAAACATTCACAGACTGTCCAAAATGGGACAATTCAAGACTTTGAGTTAGATATACACGTTCTTATCACTGAAAATAAGACTCGTGCACATCAATCCCAAAGTCTTGAATGGGAAGATTTATTGACACGGGCTAACACGCTCTCGTGAGGTGTGTGTAGTGTAAATTGTTATGCATGCATAGATCAAATTTAAATACCACATAAATATGAAAAGAAAATAAAAACAAAATCATACATATAAACAAGTGCAATAATAAACCAAATTCACACATACATGTAATTGAATTACATTAAAATAAAAAGTGCAATATTAATCATTAAATTGAAAGTAAACAAAAATCCCCACTAAATCATATTTTAACTCTTGTGATATACAAGTGTTAGCCTACTGCCATAGTTGCTGGGAAGAGGAAGAGGATGATAATCATGCCTTAATTTCCTATAGTTATTCAAGAAGAATCTGGTCTTAAATTGCTCAGCTATTAGGATGGCAAAGGCCTTCGATTGATCTCAAACACCTCTGGGATATCACATCTATCATGTCCAACAAAAATGTGTTTCACATGTACATATTGTGTTCATTCGTTCAGTACATCATCAATGCTAGCTGGTTTATATTTCCTCATTTTTTTCACTACTTAGATCTATTGTTATCTAATTAAATATGCCCATCAGCACATAAACTCTATTTTTCTTCGATTCTTATTTCTTTTTCTCTGCTCAGGGCTGATTACTTGAGAAGCACTTTATGGGAAGGAATATGATATTACTTTTTTCCTTTTTTCCGTACAGATTAGACATTTTGACGTCCCAAAATCAAATCTACAAACGGTGTCTCAATGTGATTATACAGGATAATTGCCCATATTACAAAGTGGAACTTTAGAAGATATACATTATTAATGGTAGATCCATAATTTAGTAAATGTTTTCCTCTATGTTTTAGGTGACCGCTTGATCTGTTCTCATATTATCTACAAGCATCACCTCTCTTTTCATTATGCAACAAAAACTATCAAATATAAGGTTGACCATTCTTTATACAGTAGATACAGTATTCTTAATAGAATTGTTTAGATAAAGAGGATGTGGACTTCTAAAATCTCTAAAATCAACTTTTACAGACAAATGGAAAAGCAATCTTTATATATATGGCCATGAGATTTGTTATTTCATATGCTGAGAGTATTTTGACATAAAACAATGTATGCTAATCATGTTGCAATCTATTCCTACTTCCATGCATTTAGATATTGTCAAAATGTCCTATTTCATCATTCACCTAAATATTTGAGCACTCTACTAATCAATGCATATCCCCCTTCATGATAACCTACTTCCATGCCCAAAACACAAATATCCGAAGCCACATTTCATCGGATTGCCAATTAGTTTTCAAGAGGTCTATTAAGTGATAAATTAATATTTTAATAAATGAATTTAAAAATATATATATTCATCTCTCCAGAGATGAATTGAAATGGAGTGGACGCCTCATTTGGATTACTGGGATTTTGAGATTTGGATGTGGACTGGGGGAAAGTGGATTTAGAGGTGCAAGGACACCAGGTGTGGTTGAAGTGGAATTAGAGGGAATTTTCAGAATGGTTCTTCTGGCCATATCCTTCATCTTTCTGGTTTTAGTGGGGTACTTGGAAGGGTTAATAGCTGGAGTTGTGGACGTTGAAACAACTATCGAGGCCAAATCATGTTTGATTTTTTTATTTTGATCTGGGGCGTACCAAATTAGTTTCCTTTTAACAGAGTCAATAGCCATCAAGGCAGTGTCTAAATCTTATTGATCAGGGATTATACTTAAAGGAGCTTTAAAGGCCTCAGGGGGTAGTTGGGGGGTCAAATCTGAGGTGGTAGTGGCCATTTCTGACAGGATAGGACTGCCCAAGTTAACGTTGGAGTGCAAAGCATAAAGAGAAAGGCTTTGTGCACTTTCCCATTGCACTTTCCATTGCACTTTGGGCTTTTCATTGGGTTGGCACAATGTGCCTCTAGTGTATTGGCCAATAGGAAGACCAAAGTGCAATAGAAAAGTGTAATGGGAAAGTGCACAAAGCCTTTCTCAAGCATAAATGGGAGTGGGATTTAAGTTTGTGGACTGTGGGATTCCTTTTTGGGCACGTTTCTCCAGAGTGACATTGTTCTCTTTAGAAACTTCTGATCTATGGAATACATTTTTATAAGTGCTTTTATTTTTCTACATGTTCAGCTTCAAACATGGCTTCAGATAGCATGAAGAAAGCTTTCTACTTCCTCTTGCAAGGTAGATGGTTTTCTTTTCTTATGTCATTTTGTCATAGTAATATATATTAACAAGTGGTGCCTGTTAATATACTAAACCTCTTGCATAGTCTGGCCTAGTAAACCTCTTGCATAGTTAGACCTAGTACACTCTTGTAGAGGATATAAATAGATAATTTCTTGTCTATATAATTGTTATGTGCTCTTGTGTGATGTGTGCACTTTTATGTCTTGGTGTATTTCTTCCACCCCCCCCCCCACATGCTTGTGTTGATGCTTTACCTTTCAATAAAAGTCCCATACATTACTAAGGAGAAACAAGCAAATTATTTATCCTTTTCATTCTACCGTCCATTTGACTTTAAGAAATACATGATATAGGACGCCTCTTCCTCGCCGCATAGAAGAGAGCACCGTGGTCACGCCTCTTCCTTGTCGCTCGAGCTCCCCATCGCTATATGTATATATGTTGCCTACCTTTTTTGTCCAAAATCGCTCCGTACCATCTTGCTGCATGCGTCGCTGATAGAGAGGAGTGCAACAAGACAAAACGCCATCTCACTTTCAAATGGAAATGGTTTTCTCTCAGAAGGCCCCCTCCAGTGTCATTCCCACCTCTCCGGTTCAGTGTGGTGGACCTTGATTTTGGCTTCTCACTTGGGGTTTTCCTTATAGGGATAGACCCTGTTCGTGGAAGGTAAGTTTCAAGGTTTCTTCTTTTGCTTGTCTTCTTCTTTAAAGAAGAACTCATTACCTCCAGCTCCCTTGGAGGTGTATATTTTTGTGCTTTTAATCCTATGTTTCTCAAGTTTCATCTATTTCCTTCACTTTAGTTGTGGCCTTAGTTCTCTCCTTGATAGTTCCTATTTTCTGTTCCATCCACTCAAGCATCGTTAGACCCAAATAGCACCTGCTCCTCCAACAACCAACTATACATCTCTTTTCGTCCATGGGTACCATCTGGTTGGTTACTATCGATCCTCGTGCTTTCAGAGCTTCGTCAACTTTTCTTTTGCTTGAAAGGTTTCTTTTGAGGCCTTTACATCCCAAATCATGCTGCAGATATCTTCGCACCCCTTGGGAGCTCCATGTTGGAGTAGAAGCAGGAGCTAAGAGAGTTGAATCCACTTGTTTCTTGGAATGGGTTCCCTCATTCCATATTCGGTACTGTTGCTGTAATGATCACAGGGTTCTTTCATGTGGGTCATGGGCTTTCACTTACTCTGTAAGGGTCTTGTTCAGTGGTATGGGCCACTGCCCTTATTGTACTACATGGTTGATTGAATGAATCGACATGAATCGACTTCTTTCTATGTCAAAAAAAATAAACTCTCAGTTGAAAGAAGAAGTTCTTTCCTCCCCTAATTAGAATTGCTCCCCCAACTGATGTCCAAAGCATGGACCCATCCTGAATGTCTAGGTTCTCTTCCTTTTCCAGCTTTTGTTTCCTTTTTTGCCCCTTTCTCTCTCTGAATTCTTCTGTGCATTGCATACATTTCTCTCAATAAAATCCATTCCATGTGGGTGTTGGCACCTAAAATTAAGGTAGAAGGGAGGAACAAATAAATGAATTTCAAAGTCATAGTTGTCAAGGCGACAAAGCAACCAAAGTGTTTTTGGGCTCCTTGTGTGCCTAAGCGCTTAGGCGTCCGGCTAAGCGGCGCTTAGGCGCTAAAGATAACCTCTAGTCTGGGATATTTCAAGAGTGACATCCTATATAAAAAAAGATATATAATGGAAATGCTCATAAAAAATTAAATAAAAGAATTCATAATATATTCTTATGTTAAATCTATAAAGAATTCATAACATAAATAAGAACAAGACATTACAATTATACAATCATGCAAAAACACACAAATATGACATTGTAAACACAATGTGAAAAAATTTGCCATTACAATAGTGCACCAAAATTAAACATATGAAACTGTGTATGTGTGTGTGTGAGAGGGGGGCGGGACTGTGACAGTGTGTATGTGTGTGTATGTGTGTGTTTGTGTGTGCATGTGTGTGTGTGTGTGTGTGTGTGTGTGTGTGGTGTGTGTGTGGTGTGTGGTGTGTGGTGGTGTGTGGTGTGTGTGTGTGTGTGTGTGTGTGTGTGTGTGTGTGTGTGTGTGTGTGTTGTGGTGTGTGTGTGTGTGTGGTGTTGTGTGTGTGTGTGTGTGTGTGTGTGTGTTGTGTGTGTGTGTGTGGTGTGTGTGTGTGTGTTTGTGTGTGTTGTGTGTGTGTGTGTGTGTGTGTGTGTGAGAGAGAGGAGAGAGAGAGAGAGGGGGGACTGTGATAGAGTGTGTATGAGAGAGGGAGGGAGATGAGATGTGTGTGAGATAGAGAGGAGAGGGGGGCGGGACTGTGAGTCTGTGTCTCTGTGACAGTGTGGTGTGTGGAGAGAGAATAGACAAAGAGCAGGGGGTGCCTGGGACTGTGATAGAGTGGTGTGTGTGGGTCTCTGTGTGTGCGTACGTGTGTGTGTGAGAGAGAGAGATGGAGGAAGAGAGGTTGGGAGATGGCGCCAGACAGGGAGGGGGGAAGGAGAAGTGGGAAGTCGGCCGGGGGGGGGGAGACGAGATGGGGAAGGGGGGATGGAGGGCGGAGGTGGGACGTCGGAGGAGGGCAGGCCAGAGGGAGGACTCAGACAAAAAGGCCGATTGGGGACTTACCGATGCCGACGATGGTGGATGGGGTCTGATGCGACGGCGACGACTGGGCCACAGCGGGGGGCCATGGTGAGGACTGGGCGCAGCGGGGGCGATGGCGAGGATCCTTGGCGCAGCGGGGCCAATGGCAGGGATCCTTGGTGCAGCGGGGGTGACAGAGGGGACTAGGCGCAACAGGGGCGACGGCGGCGCTGCCTAGTGGCGGGGGTGATGGTGTCGACCTCTCGTTGGGGCGAAGAAGAGAGAGGGAGAAAAGAGGAGAGGTGAGGGAGCGGCGGCAACGGTGGCGCGAGATCATCTCTGACGAGAGAGAGGGAGAGAGAAGACAGAAGAGGTGCAATGGCAGTGGAGGTAAAAGGGCTGTAGAGACCGAATAGCGACTGAAATATTTTGGTCGCTATGCAGTCGCTAAACCCATATAAATTTTGTGATCGAACGACATTCGGTCACAATTCGGTCTTAGATCTGAGACTAAATTTGTGACCGAAATTTCCAGTCATAAAATTTTACTCCCAAGCACGCTAGGGGATAGTGTTAATGACTGAAGTTTCTTCAGTCACTATTCGATCTCAGATCTGGGACCGAATAGTGACCGAAATTTTTTCGGTCACTAAATCTAAAAGTTAGTGATTGATATCTTTTTGTCACTATTCGGTCATAGATCTGAGAACGAATAGTGACTGAATAATTCTGTCTCAGATTCGGTCTCTATTTCCGCAATTTCTTGTAGTGATTATACTTGAGTTTAACATGTATTTGAACAATGGGCCCTATGGTTGGCTCTAAAGTTTTATGGATATAATAAGGAGTTGCTATTTGAATTAATATTGGCTTATTGTTTAGTGTTGTCATCTCATATATATATATGCTCTATTTATGATCTGAATACAACTGCACGTTCCGATATTCAGCATTGGGGCGTGATCATTTTATTGGTATCAGAGCTTTAATTCTCAAAGGTCTAGAAGAATAAGAAATAGGATGGAAAATGTCAAGACCACATGTGTCATATTTTCCATACCTAATGTTAGCTTGGGTAGAGCCATGGGAAAGGAGTCACATGTGTTGTAATTAGATTCCTAACTAGTGTTACCATCCTGAAGGTACTTATTCCTTCAATGGCTGTTGAGGATGTGCAGAATAAGAAATATGCAACAGACACTCCAGAACCTGACCCAAGCAATACTGCAAGCCACCCAGGTTGGTGGAAACCGTGGAGTGGGTGAACTCCCCAGAAATTTTCGTAGCATGAACCTACCGAGGTTTGAGGGGAGTACTGATCTAGACAATGCTGAACACTGGGTCAAGGAGATTTAGAGGGTATTCAGGATCATTAGTGCAACAACCAAGATAAGGTATTGTTGGCAACTTTCCAATTAGAAAAGGATGTCAGGGCATGGTGGGAGTCGGTAGAAGAGAAATTGCAAAGTCAACAGGTAACCTGAGACAAGTTTGTTGAACACTCCAACAATAAATATTTTTCTAAAAGGGTATAGGAGCAGAAGGCCATCGAGTTTGCAGCCTTAAAATAGTGCCGGCTTACTATAGCTGAGTACGAGTCTCAATTCTCTCGCTTGGCTTGATATGCTGCTCATTTGGTTGGGACCGAGAGAATAAAGGCCAAATGGTTTTTGAATGGCTTGAGGCCCTAGTTCATCACTCAACTGGTGCCAATGGACATCCAGACCTATGCTGACATGATAAAGAAAGCCCAACTACTGGAGGATGCTATGGAGACTGCAGAAAGAATCATTGCTATCTTCATCTTCAATCTCCCTCTTGTTATTCTTAATTTTCTCATCTTCATAGGTAGATGTTGAACCATTCTTCTTATTCCATGCTCCAAACTTGATCTTGTTTGCCATTTCCATTGCAGTTTCTAGGGCCAATGCTCTATTTACCATATCAGTATAGGTTGTGATCAGCATAAGAGGTAACTAGGTAATGTACTCTATCCTCAACCTATTTAGAAATCTCATGGCCTTCAATTTATCTGTGGAAATCAAGTGTGCGGAAGACCTAGATAGCCAGGAGAACTGAGCCTCATATTCTACTATTGTCTTTGTCTTTTGCTTCAGGTTTGCAAACTCTATTGCTTTCTTTTCTTCGACTTCTTCCAAGAAATATTGAGTGTTAAAGAGTTCTTTGAATTCAATCCAAGTAACATCTTGTGTTGTTAATCCAGCTTCAGTGGCCTCCCTCCAAGCCCGAGCATCTCGCTCTAGTTGGAAATTAGCTAACCTAACTTTATCGCCCTCTAGACACTAGGTTACTTCAAAGATTCTCTCTATTTCCTTGACCTAATTTTCTGCATCACCAGGATTGGCACTTCCCACAAACCTTGGTGAGTCCAAACCTCTAAAATTATTATATTTCTCCATTATTTTGATGGTTCCCATTTTGAACTACGTTCATAAGAGCTTGAGTTAATCGCTGAACCATAAGTTGTAATTATCTCCACTGAGCATCATCATCCTCCATGGTAAGTTGCAAATTATCTTACTCTGTCTAATATTTAAAATGGTCAGACATTTTCAAGAGATCTAGTTTAACTAGATTCTTTCTAGCCTAGCCCAAGGTTTTCTACCCGTCCTCACAGGTCTCCTAGGATTTGAAGACCAATAATCTTAAGATTACAGATCCTCAATCTAGTCTCTGATACCACTTACTCGGTCACACCTCGACGACAGTGGAAATATCAAGGCGCAATAGATAAGAAGGTAAAAGAGAAACTCAGTTGTATCACGAGGGGTTCAGCCACTCAACACACTTCCTGACCGCATTACATTACACTTTAAATTACATGAAATATGTTAATGAAAATAATGGACAAAAAATGCCCAGTAGGTTACCTGAATCACTCTAAATCAAGGGCTAGTAGTTAATGGGAATTAATTACTAAATAAGGAAAGATAGATAATGATAAGATAGATATAAGAGTTTAGTAATAAAAGAGTATAGATCACTAGAGTGGTGTGCACAGGAGTACACCAACAAGATTGCACAAGATGGTCATGATATCATGAATAGTCAAAGTGAAACTAGGTAACTAACTCAAGAAGTTGGTCTGAAGACTTATCACGAATAGCACTCACATAATATCACGAGAATGAAATATCACGATAGCATGCATGTCATAATACGACAATAAATTGTCATGAATAACACACTTAGATACACGAAATGGAATTGTCAAGCAAGAAAATCTAGCATGCACGTGGTATCATGTGAGGTGTATCCCACACACAGGGCCATCACTGTCACATCCCAAAGCATGGCAGTGGATGAATTTATTTGAGTGTTGAGACGTGAACAGTAGGCAAATAAGCCTCTAGCGAGCAATCACATATAACACAACTATTTATGCTCATAATAAAACACAAACTCGTTATTTGATTTCAAAATGAGAACTAGTACATATTCAAATTCCAATCGAACTACAAGACTAAGACTCAAATAAAAGGGAAAATACATAGCATCTCACACCTACTACATTATTCTATTCCTCTCTTCATCTATAGTACTATGATGCTAAGATAACAAGATTTCAATGTGAGCACTCTTCACTCTTGTTCATCCCCAACATAGTCTTGGTTCTCTACGTCATCAACGTCCTGATCACCTGAAAGGTTGGAATGTAGATAATGAGCAACTCGCCCAGTAGGATTTACATCTTCCAGCAATGATATAAGTATTTAACAGTTTAAAAGCTAGAAGGTATGAACATGATATGTACAATGCAATTAAAATGATGGTAGTAACATGTGTACCGTGTATCATGCAAGATAGTATAATCAAGAGATGTAAAGATCAGTCTAGCAAGAAGGTTGTATTTAAGATCTCAAGATAGGGTGAACAATGATCTAGCAATATAGTAACGAGCACAAAGAACAAGATAGCATGTAACAAGATTGGCCATTTCACTAGCAAGCAAGCAAGCACTTACGAGCAAGAACTTTTAACATGCAACAGTAATGAGGCATGAAGCCACTAATGTGCACTAAGGATCTATGACACCTTGGAATGTAGAAGGGGGGTTGAATAGATAATGCCTCTTAAAAACTATTATCACGTTCTTTTTCTTAAAGCAAATTATCAAGACAGTATCAAGATCTAAACTATGTGTAGATGATGTAGAAACCTATCTAGTGTGTGAATATGCAACGTGTCTATCAAACATCTATCGTAGAGAATGATCAAACCACGAGACACGCAGATTTAGTGGTTCGGAGTACACAACAGTGGATCCTACGTCCACGGCACACACACACACAAGAGTAAACGCTTATGAGCGAGGTTCAGTGACTACAACTCACACACACACGTGTTTTCTGATGTGCACCCACGATCAGAAACAACACACACACGTGATCTCAAGCACAAGGGACGCTTGAATCACACAAACACACACACAGTTGATAAAGAATTATGAAACAGGAAGAGTTCAGAGCGTAGGAGTAAATCCTAATGTGGAACTCTTCTGAGAACGCCTGGATGGAGTTCAAACTTCGACTTGAGTGCTCTGGACTGATGGAGAAGGGTTGAATCCACGACGATCTATCTTCAGTACGGCAGGATCAACTGATCTTTCGGTATCTGCACTGCAGACTTGAAGCAGAGCAGCAGCAACTTCTTTTCTCTTGGACTGGCTTTAGGGTTTATGGTGGGCTGCTTCTGTACGAGATTCTCTTCAAAAGGATGCTTATATAGTTGTGTTTTCATGTGGAAAGTCGTGGGACTTGAAAAAAACAATCTTGGATATGAAGGAAGGTTTCCGTATTTGAAGATCCTCTGCATCTGTCGACAGGTTCTGAGTATCTGTCGACAGATTGCAACAGATTGCAACAGACAGACTTCAGGTTGCTCTGGTCTGTGGCATCTGTCGACAGTCGATATCCATCTGTCGACAGGCAGAGACAGTTTGCCAAAACACAGAACTCTGGTATTTCTGTCTGCGCATTGTCGACAGGTCTCTGAGAATCTGTCGAAGGTGCTCTCAGTATTCTTCAGTTGATCACAACTGCGGCCATCTGTCGACATATGCCTTTGGGTCTGTCGACAGGACGTATACTCTGTGATTGTGATCATTTTCTCATGATTTGAGAAGGCTTGATTATATGCATTTGTACCTGTATGATAAAAATGTATAGTTAGGTATAATGTAGACATAGATAACCAAATATTGTATCATCTTAATGACATGTATGAAACCTCAATTCAACTCATTCATCATTTAAAAACATTGTTTGACTTTCATTTATCACTTAGAGTGTGAATCACTAGTTTCCAGAATATAACCCAACAAAGCCACTAATGTGCACTAAGGATCTATGACACCTTGGTTTTCCTAGTCCGGTTCAAACTAGGTTTGACACCTATGGGTTCGAAACTTCAAAACTAATGCTATGGTGATCCAAATCTGATGAAACCACCTCTGTTAGTTATATTACTTTCTATACATTGTACAGTAACAAATAATCAAGAAACAAAGATCGTTTGACTAGTAATAAGAAGTATTGTGACTATCTATGTGAATCTGGCATAGTCCTCATTTTAGGACTAATACTCTCTGTACAGATAACAAAAATTAAGGAAACTATGCCAAATGAAACTAGACTCATAGATTAAAAAGTTTCATGTGAATGCTTGATCGAAAATGGCTTCACAGAATGGTATAGAACTTGTAAGACAAGTTAGGTTAATCAAGACAGCACAGCGTTGTGATCATACAAGATTTAATTCGTAAAATACACAAGATAAAAATTGGGGAAATAGTAAGAACATGATCTAAACACATGTATCAAGCATGGACAGGTTTAATTAGAGTTTGGCATGGAGATGAGAATTGCACAAGTGCGTGTGTGAATCCGATTATGAAAACTCCAGTTATGGAAACTTCATTTTTGGAAACTCTATATATGGCAAGTAGCATGACTACTAAAACATGCATGACCAATTTTAGCAAGTAACTATGTGTTTTAGCAAGTTTGATAACAAGGCAAGAAGTGACAATCGGAAAGTAGAGAGTATATGATCATTAACTTAAGATCCATTAAACACCATGTAAATATGTTTTAATCATTATATGGGTCGATATATATGCATGATATCAATAAGTAACCTCGTACAGGAGAAAACGGGGCAAGAAAACAGCGTAAAATGGGCCAAATAGGGCTGATTTGCCGACTGTGTTCAGAAGGCGACAGGGATGATGTCGCCTTCAAGAACGTGACCAGAAGGCTGTCGCCTTCTGATAACTTAAGCTGACAGTCTTCCTGTCACCTTCTAAAGGTGACAGGTCGACTCGTCGTCTTCCTGTTTCCAGTGAAGGGATGCTTTAAATGGGTGTTTTCCTAGTCCGGTTCAAACTAGGTTTGACACCTATGGGTTCGAAACTTCAAAACTAATGCTATGGTGATCCAAATCTGATGAAACCACCTCTGTTAGTTATATTACTTTCTATACATTGTACAGAACAAATAATCAAGAAACAAAGATCGTTTGACTAGGTATAAGAAGTATTGTGACTATCTATGTGAATCTGGCATAGTCCTCATTTTAGGACTAATACTCTCTGTACGGATAACAAAAATTAAGGAAACTATGCCAAATGAAACTAGACTCATAGATTAACAAGTTTCATGTTGAATGCTTGATCTGAAAATGGCTTCACAGAATGGTATATAGAACTTGTAAGACAAGTTAGGGTTTAATCAAGATAGCACAGCGTTGTGATCATACAAGATTTAATTCGTAAAATACACAAGATAAAAATTGGGGAAAATAGTAAGAACATGATCTAAACACATGTATTCAAGCATGGACAGGTTTAATTAGAGTTTGGCATGGAGATGAGCTACCTTTTGGGTCAAATAAGATTCGTCTACCAGAAAACCCTAGTTCTGACCACTCGGGGAAGAACGCCTAATACTCACGATCTACTAGTTAGAAATTGGGAAAAATAGTTCCATTAAAAACTAGACTCAACCATCTTTTCAGGGGTATATGCATTGCATGGTTTGGTCGAGGTTTGACTAACCTTTTGTGATGATCTTGGGAGGCCTCATGTGCAGGTCGCGGATGAAGAAGAGCACGAGTTGCTTCTTGCTCAAGCCTCCTCCTTGCATTTCCCAACCTCCAAAGACTCCAAGCACGACCTCCGCAACCCTAGGGTTCATCCCATGGGAGAGAGGGGGCTTATTTAAAGGAGAATGGGTCTATACTTGCCTAATTTAAATTAGGAAACTAATGGGTACGAATTTTGGTGTATCCTTCCCTCAATGGAGGATTTCTCTCCTCAATTCATTATGGAAAGAATATGGAAACCTCCCTTAGGTGGTAACCATGAATTTGGGCTTGGTTGAAGTCCAATGGTGGTCTATTGGGTGAGAATTTACCCTAACATGGTCCATTAGTGAATATTTTCCGAAGTTCGGGTTATTTCTTAGCATGAATTATTTTGTGGCCCAAAAGACTTCTTTTGGTCCAATTATTCCTTTCGGTTGTCAATATCCATTGTTTGAAGTCCATCTATAATTTTTATTTTATTTTTGGACACACTTTAGTGTCGGCAATAGTAATTATCCTACTTATTCCCTAATTACAATAATACGTCACAAAATGCTTTAAACTCGGCTAATCCAATTTTCCTTCACATGAATTCCTTCATGGGTCATTAGGAAGTATTTTTAGAGTTGAAATATGATTTTTATGGAATTTTCTCATGTGTTTCCACATCCATTATAATGGTACGTATGTGTTTTCTAATTCTGGAATATTAAATTATTTTTTTATTTATTCTATTTTTCAATTAATAAAAATTTCGGGTGCTACATCCTCCTCCACTTAAGACAATTTGGTCCCGAAATTCATAGATAGGATTTATAGGACAAGGGAGGTTTACTTACTTATGAATAACTCCGAAAATCTCTTGCGCATAGCTTCTTCGGTTTCCCACGTATCATCCTCTTCTAAGCGTTGATTCCACCTAACCTTCACCAAGGGAATAACCTTGTTTCTCAGTTGGCGTAGTTCTTGATCTATAATTTCAATTGGCCTTCCTCATAGTCTTGTCTTTGTGGAACTCCAGAAGCTCATAGTCTATGATGTGATAAGGGTCGCGTACATACTTCTTCAGCATAGTATGTGGAATACATTGGTGTCCATCCAGCTGTGGTGGAGTAATGCTAGACGGTATGCAACTTCACCAACTCTTTCAAGGATTTCGAAAGGGCCGATGAGTCTTTGTGGCATCTTACCTTTGACCCCAAACCTTCTGACTCCACGGCTTGGTGACACTTTTAGGAACACATGATCACCAACCTGAAACTCCAGATCTCTCCTTCTATTGTCTACATATGCCTTTTGCCTCTGCTGTGCTACTGCCATTGTTTCTTTAATGAGCTTTATTTTTCCTTTAGTTTCTCTCACCATTTCCGGACCTAACAATTGCTTCTCACCGATCTCATACCAGCAGATTAGAGATCGACAACTCCTTCCATAAAGTGCCTCGAAGGGTGCCATTTGTATACTAGCTTGGTAGCTATTGTTGTAGGAGAATTCTACGGAAGGTAAATGTTCATACCATCTACCTCCAAAATCTGGCACACAGGCTTTGAGCATATCTTCAATTACCTGATTTGTTCTTTTCGTCGACCATCAGTTTGCTGGTGAAAAGCCGTACTGAAATTCAATTTACATCCCAAGGAATAGTGTAATCCTTTCCAAAAATGGGATGTAAATCTTGGATCTCTATCTGACATAATGACACTGGTTTGTAGGCCCTTGAATTTTATCAGATTATGCTTATTTGATTTGTTGCATTTATAATTATTTATTACTTATGTGCAGATGCAATTAAATGGTTATTTCTGTACATATAGTATTTAAATAATGTTGTACCATTATATGTATCTATTGGTGTATATTATTGTTAGATATTTCTATGTTTCTGCGAATTTCCAGTTAACGTCAGCATCTCTTGACGTTAAGGGTGTTGACGGCAACCAGGTGCCGTTGATCATGTTGATGTCATATCGAAGGACGTTGATTTCTTGTTAACGGCAGAAATGTGTTGCAATGTGGAGGTTTATGTCTCCAGTTGTGTTGTGAATTTAGATCTGAAAAGACTGGTTTCTTCGATTCTTGTTTAGGAAACTACCCTCCAATGGTAGGAAAACCTAAGGTAATGCATACCTCGACCCATTAGCCCTATAAAACACCCAGTTTTTGCTCAGATTAGTGATGACCAAACTGTCCCCATAATAAATAATTCATTTATTTATATATTAATTTTGATGATTAACAAAATAGTACTAATGGATTACTTGAGCCTTGAGAACAGGAAATAAAAGAAAAATGAAAGTTCAAGACAATCAGGTAAGTCTCATCTCACATTCTGTCCAAGTCTTTGTATCGACTTCTTTGATAAGCAGAACGATTTCCTCTTTGACTGGAAAATTCAAAACAAATCGATATCGCAACGATTTCTTTAGAACTCGCAACGACTCTCTAGCCGTAACGATTTCTGTAGACCTCGTAACGATTTCTTTAGAACTCGCAACGACTCTCTAGCCGTAACGATTTCTTTAGACCTCGTAACGATTTCTTTAGAACTCGCAACGACTCTCTAGCCGTAACGATTTCTGTAGACCTCGTAACGATTTCTTTAGAACTCGCAACGACTCTCTAGCCGTAACGATTTCTGTAGACCTCGTAACGATTTCTTTAGAACTCGCAACGACTCTCTAGCCGTAACGATTTCTTAAACCTCGTAACGATTTCTTTAGAACTCGCAATGACTCTCTAGCCGTAACGATTTCTTTAGACCTCGTAACGATTTCTTTAGAACTCGCAACGACTCTCTAGCCGTAACGATTTCTTTACTTCTGTAACGACTTCTTTGATTCTCATAACGATTGCTTGTGCAACGATTTGTTAAGACTTTCATAACGATTTCCTATCATTCATAACGACTTGATAGTCATAACGATTTCTTTAGAGTTCATAACGATTTCTTTACAGTCATAACTACTTGATAATCATAACGATTCTTCACAGTTCATACGACTTGATAAGTGTTCATAACGACTTGCTATAACTCATAACGATTTCATCATTAATGTGATAATGCTCTGTCATAACGATTTGTCTGTTATCGCATAACGATTTCATAAGTCATGAAAGCATCGGGATTATTTATATCGAATTTCTTGCTGTATCAGTATAATGCTTTTTAATAGCGTTGAAAAGTCAAAGTCATATCTTGTCTGTTGACTGCTACGCATTAAATGCTCTCTGATCGTATCCCCATGCATGCAGACAATATCTTCCATTTCTATGCTACTCTGTCTACGTACTTTTTAGACAGAACGGAGCCTTGCTATATATTGCAATATATGTTCATCTGTAACTAACAATCGACAGCAGTCCTAGCTGTCCTCTATTTATTGTTGATATGCTTGCAGATATCTGACAAGACTCATCTGTACAACGTTGGATACAAGATACAAGATTCTAAAACATCTCTTGGCGTGTACTAAAGGATAAAAGACTGACGATCAGAAGCTTCCTTGGTGACCAGTCTAACGTACACCAGGATAAGAGACAACGGACACTTCAACGTTCAAATTTGAATCAGAAGTATAAATAAAGACTCAAGAAGGAGAAGACAGAGAACAACGCTTGCAATTTAAAGAAAGAACACCATCTCTTCGAGTCTTCAGAAGATTGAAAACAAGAGCGAAGCTTCCACTCCAACCTTGTTCTTAGCTCTTAGCTCTCAGTGATCAAAGGAGATTTATTTGTGAGAGCTTGTGTAGTCCTTGGAGAGAAAACCTTGTTAAATCTCTTTCTCTCTCGGGCCTTGGTAGCTTCAGCTTGTAGCTGGTCAGCTAGAGTCTGAAGCCTGTTCACACTTTTTCTTCTTTAGTTGTGTTCCCTTCGGAGGAAGACCTGGTGGTATCCAGGGTGGTTGTTTTCCCTTCAGGTTGAAGGAAGACCAGTTGAGGTGGGTGTAGGATCCTTAAGGGGATTGTACCGTTGGTAGTGAAATCCTGAGGTATTGCTCAGGGACTGGACGTAGGTCTCCTGTGGAGAGGAGTTCCGAACCAGGATAAAAATCCTTGTGTCTTGTGGATGTGTTTGTGTGATTGTTGTCTTATTTGCTCTAACTCTAACCTTGTTATTAAGTTGTGCAATCTTTCAGTAAACAGGTTTTAATCAGAGATAGAAGTTTTAATAACCCATTCACCCCCCTCTGGGCTAGCTAGCTGGGCAACAAGTGGTATCAGAGCCCGTCTCTTCGACAAAGAAGAAGATCCAACGATCTGAAGAGCAAAGATCAATGGCAGCCCAAAGCAACTTCGAAGGTCAGTCAGTCAACAGGCCTCCTTGTTCGATGGAGAAGACTACACCTACTGGAAGACTAGAATGGATATTTTCTACAAGGTCATGATTACACAATCTGGTCCATTGTAGAAGAAGGTGATCTTTTGGTCACAAACGCTAAGGCTCAGTGGACAGATGATGATAGGAAAAGAATATCCTTAAACTGCAAAGCCAAGAGCATATTATGCTGTGCCCTAAGCAAGAAAGAATTCAATAGAGTCTCAGCCTGCAAATCCGCAATGGAGATGTGGGAAAAGCTCAGAAATTACCTATGAAGGGACAGACAAGGTAAAGGAGACGAGAATAGATATTCTAGTAGCTCAATATGAAAGATTCCAGATGCAGTCAGGTGAATCAATAACTCAGATGTTCAGCAGATTCACAGACATTACAAATGGATTAGCTGGATTGGGAAAGGTTTATGATGTACCAGACATGGTTAGAAAAGTCCTCAGATCTCTACCATCTTCATGGACTCCAAAAGTAACAGCCATTGAAGAAGCCAATGATTTAAAATTAATGTCATTGGAAAAGCTAATAGGATCTCTCATGGCTCACGAGATAAACATGGAGAGATTAGGAGAATCCTCCAGCAGAAGGAAACAATCAAATGCTCTCAAAGCAAGTGAATGATGAGATATCAGAAGAATCTTTGGATAACAGTGAAGTAGTAAAGACAGTGATGATGAAGAAGCCATGCTGTCTCGAAGACTTCAGAGAATATTAGCAAAGAAAAAGAAGTATCAGTCCGGAAGAAGATTTTTCAAGAAAAATAAAGACTTCAGAAAACCAGAAGCAAAGGATCAGAAGAAAGGAGAAGTGATCTGTTATGAATGCAAAAAGCCTGGACACATCAAGGCAGACTGTCCAACGCTTAAGAAAATGATCACAAGAAGAAGGACAACTTCAGAAGATTCAAGAAGTATAAAAAGAAAGCAATGGCAGCTGCTTGGGAGAACAGCAGTGACTCAGACAGTGAGTCAAGCTCGAGCAGTGAAGGTGAAGAAGTCAACCTGGCTTTCATGGCCAACACCGAAGACAAGGTAACTTCTGACTCTTCTTTTGATTCATGCAATGATTCAGATTCTGATAATTAGAAAGTGCTTTTAATGAACTTTATGAAAAATACAAAGAAGTATGTAAATTACTTAAAATTAGTAAGAAAAATATAATCTGTTTTAAAAATACAAACTCAGACCTAAAAACAGAAAATGAAGAACTTGAAAAACAAATAACTGAACATAAAAGAAGGAATGAATTATTATGTGAAGATTTAAAAGAGAAAAATAAGAAAATAAATCATTTAGAAAAACAAGAAGACTTAAGTGGACTTAAAACAGAAATAGAAAGACTAAATAAAGAAAATGAACATTTAACAAGCACCATAAACAAATTCACAAATAATAAACCTCTTCTAATGATGAGTGGAGCTAAAAGATCAACCAAGAAGAAACATGGTTTTGGCTATACTCCCTCGGAAAATGAAGAAACAAAAGTCTTTCCCAACACTTATCCAACTCCTGAATTTATATCCGAAAAGGATAAAGAACATAATAAATTTAAATATACTCCAGTTGAAAGAATAACTAGAATAACCTGTTGTACCCATTGTAACAAACTAGGACATAACAAAGCAACATGTCCCACTAAGAACAAAAAATGGATAATAAAAGGAAAAATAAATGGTACTAACCTCTCAGGACCCAAAAGAACTTGGGTACCTAAAACTTAGTGATTAATTTCAAGAAAAATCAAAAGCATCCAAATGGTATTTGGATAGTGGATGCTCAAGGCACATGTCAGGGAACCAGAAGCTTTTTGTTAATCTCCAAGATGAAGAAGGAACAGTCACATATGGAGATAATGGAAAAGGCACAGTAATAGGAAGTGGATCCGTAAACATTAAGGAAGATCAGTAATTGAAGATGTGATGCTGGTCAAAGGGTTAAAGCATAATCTCATCAGTATCAGCCAGTTGTGTGACAAAGGCCATCAGATTCAGTTCCAAGAATCAAAGTGCAGTATATTAAAGGATGGAGCATCATTTTGAAGCTTATAGAGAAAGAAATCTGTATGTACTCTATCTAGAAGAACTCAAGGATCAAGATGTGTGTTTGGCAGCTAATAAAGATCAATCAACAGAGTTGTGGCACAGAAGATTGGGCCACTGCAGCTTGGACGGTTTGAATAAGCTCAGAAAAAGAAAGCTAGTTGAAGGATGCCAAAGGTCAATTCTAGCTTGGACAGTATTTGCAAACCTTGTGCAAGAGGAAAGCACACCAAGAGCTCTTTCAAGTCAAAGACTGTAGTAACCACCTCAAAGCCATTAGAACTACTTCATATGGATTTATTCGGGCCAATGAGGACTACCAGTCTAGGAGGAAAGAATTTCGGATTTGTTATTGTTGATGATTATTCAAGATTTACTTGGGTATCCTTTCTAGAGCACAAAGATGACACATTTGAAAATTTTGTCAGCTTCAGTAAGAAAGTTCAGAAAGATCAGAAGTTCACAATTGTCTCTATCCGATCAGATCATGGTGGTGAGTTTCAGAATGAAAAGTTTACAAAGTTCTGTGATGATCAAGGAATGAGCACAACTTCTCAGCCCCAAGGACACCTCAACAAAATGGAATTGCTGAGAGGAAAAACAGAACTCTTTTGGATATGGCAAGAACCATGTTATCAGAATATGATTTGCCAAGATACTTCTGGGCCGAAGCCATCAACACTGCATGTTATATCATTAATAGAGTGATGATCAGGCCGATTCTGAAGAAGACTGCTTATGAACTCTACAAAGGAAAGAAGCCAAAGATCAGCCATTTCAGAATATTTGGATGTCCTTGCTTCATCCACAACAATGGAAAAAGGGACATTGGTAAGTTGGATGCCAAATCAGATGAAGGCATCTTTATGGGGTACACTTCTAAACCCAAAGGTTATAGAGTTTTCAATAAACGTTCCTTATTGATTGAACAATCTGTACATGTTATTTTTATGAATCTAACCCTCCTTGAAAAAGGAAGAAATTAGTGACATTGATGATGCAGATGACCTTGTCTGAACAATTAAAGAATACCTCAATTAAGGACAAGGAAGATCCTCCTCTGGAAGAACTGCAGCAAACTGAAATTCAACATGAAAATCTTCCAAAAGAATGGAGACATCAGAAAGATCACCCTCCTGAAAACATTATTGGTGATCCATCTGTAGGGGTAAGAACAAGAGGTAATGTAATTCCTTGTGATTATTTAGCCTTTGTTTCTCAAATAGAGCCTAAGACAGTCAATGAAGCTTTATCTGATGAATCTTGGATATTAGCCATGCAAGATGAACTAAATCAGTTCAAGAGAAACCAAGTATGGTCACTTGTTCCTAGACCATCCAATCATTCAGTTATTGGCACCAAGTGGGTGTTCAGAAATAAACTGGATGAGTCTGGAATAATCCTAAGGAACAAGGCCAGATTGGTAGCTCAAGGCTACTCTCAAGAGGAAGGCATAGATTTCGATGAAACCTATGCACCTGTAGCTAGACTTGAGGCTATTAGGATTTACTTGCTTATGCATCTGCATTTGATTTAAAACTATTTCAAATGGATGTCAAATCAGCCTTTTTAAATGGTTTCATCAAGGAGGAAGTTTATGTTGAACAACCTCCAGGTTTTGATGATCCCGAATTTCCAAATCATGTATTTAAACTACATAAAGCCTTATATGGTTTAAAGCAAGCACCTAGAGCCTGGTATGAAAGGCTCAGTACTTTCTTTTAGATCATGGTTTCACTAGAGGAAAAGTAGATAGTACATTATTTATAAAATCTAAGGATAAACATATACTTCTTGTGCAAATATATGTAGATGATATTATTTTGGATCTACTGATGAATCTCTTTGCAAGTACTTTGAAAAGCTTATGCAGGGAGAATTCGAAATGAGCTTGATGGGGGAGCTAAGCTACTTCCTTGGATTACAAATTAAGCAAGGGAAGGATGGCACTCATATCTGTCAAGCCAAGTACACCAAAGAGCTGTTAAAGAAATTTGGATTTGAAGTGCAAAGCCATTATCAACTCCAATGAGCACATCAACCAGAATGGACAGTGATCAAAAGGTAAAAAGGTAGATCAAAAATTATCGAGGTATGATAGGATCATTACTTTACTTAACTGCAAGTAGACCAGATATTTTGTTTAGTGTATGCATGTGTGCTAGATATCAGGCAGACCCTAGAGAGTCTCATTTAATTTCAGTAAAAAGAATATTTAGATATCTGGCTAGAACTCATGATTTAGGTCTCTGGTATCCTAGATCTTGTGAAATAGAATTAGTAGGATATTCAGATGCTGATTATGCTGGATGCAAAGTAGATAGAAAAAGCACCAGTGGTTGTTGTCAGTTTCTTGCAGGATGTTTAATATCATGGTCATCCAAGAAACAAAATTCAGTAGCTTTATCAACAGCTGAGGCAGAATATGTTGCTGCTGGAAGTTGTTGTACACAACTTCTTTGGATAAAGCAACAACTTGAGGATTTCGGAATTCACATCAAATCAATTCCACTATTGTGTGATAATACAAGTGCCATCAACCTCACCAAAAATCCAGTTCAGCACTCAAGGACTAAGCACATTGAGGTAAGATATCATTTTATTCGAGACCATGTAGCTAGTGGTAATTTAGAAATTTCTTTTATAGATACAAATGGTCAATTAGCAGATATCTTCACAAAAGCCCTACCTGAAGAGAGATTTACATCTCTTAGAAGGGAATTAGGGATGTGCAATGTGTGAAAAGATTTCTGTAATTTATTGGCATAAAAATTTTCAGATAGAAATGAAATTCTCTCTCTTTAAAAATGAGCAAAATTCAGTTTGTCTACATTCCTTGACCGCTATTGTGTTAAAAGCTGTTTGACCCGTCAAACGGTTTGTCGCTTTCTGGCTTTACCGCCTTTGGCGCTCAGTTTTCGGTAAAATAATATTAATTTATCCAAATCGCTCTGAGAACGACTTGTCTTCTACCTTTACCCTTTTATCCTCTATCTGTTCACCCAAAGCCGATGCCCTAACGATTTTGGGATCGACTCTCTGCAACTTTCGAAGCTTTCTCCTCTTCCCGCGAAGAATCCCTTCGAGAGCTTCCATCTCTTCCATCATTTCCCTTCACCAGAATCTCCTTCTCCTCTACCTATGGCCGCTCCGATGATCTCCGGAAGCGTAGGGGCTACAGTGCTGAGTATTTGTCCCCAAAGGAGCAAGAGAGGTTTACGTTTGTGAAGACGAAGATTTGCGGAAATAAGGCAGTGGATGTTCAGAATCTTGAGAAGAGTGGCATGTCCAGTTTAGTCGAAGCCTTGAGAAAAATGCAGTGGATGGATGTTGTTACTTTCACCGAGGTAAGCTACCCGGACCTTGTGAAAGCCTTTTTCATTTGTTTGAAGTCAGAGGCAGATGGGTCCCTTGTCTCCACAGTAAAGGGCACCCAGATCAAGATAGATTATGATCTATTGCATGAGTTGTTTGGAGTGAAGACATCAGGCTTTAGTGGTGTGGACTCAGTAAATGATGAAGCTAAGGGTCTTGGCATTATTGGTCCAGGGTTTAAGCTGAAGGATGGAAAATTGGATATAAATCAGATGTCAGCTTTCAATCGGTTGCTCCACTTTAGACTCTGCAAATCATAGTTCCTCGGAGTGCTACCTTTTCTTCATGCACTAGGGCAGACTCAGACTTGATGTTCTGGGTAATCCAGAACAAGGAGATAAATCTGGCCGCAGTTATGATTGAGAGAATGAAATTTGCCAGTACTCAAATCTGGGAAACAAAGAGCAAGCTAAATGTTTCCTTGCCTTATGCTCATCTACTCACCAGGATTTTCAAGCATTTTGGAGTAGATGTGTCTGGAGCTGTAGTAGAGAAGATGGGCCAGTCTATAAGGTCCAGAAATTTGAAGAAAAGTGGTTTTTCAGTGCAAGATGGAATTTGGTCAAAGTCCTCTGTGGCTGAAGGAGAAGCAATTATTGGGGATATCCAGAAGTTCAAGAAGAAGCAGCAGCAGCAGAGCAGCAGCAGCAGCAGAAAGCAGCAGAAGAAGAAGAAGAAGAAGCAGCAGCAGTTGTTCAAGCAGCAGCAATACCAGTTGTGTCCAGCCAGGCAGAAGTTTCAGTCTCACCTGTTGTGGAGATTATCTCTCATTCTCCAGAAGTTCAGATGGAAGAAGGTGCAGCTGGTGTGGCAGACTCTTTGCCCACCACCTTAGTCGCCTCAATCTTAAGAGAGGTATTGGATTCCATTCCCTCCACCTCAGCTACTTCTAAAGAAGGTGGATGTGTTGAAGAAGAAGTTATGGCACCAGGCCATACAGAAATTCAGTCTGAAACGATTGCTAATGTTGAGATACAAGCAGGTACTCAACAAGATGTGGTCATGGAAGAAGCTCCTGCTCAGGGGGAGCAAGAAAGTGTTGAACTCCCCGCTCCTATTCAGGGGGAGCAAGTAGGCATTGAGGAAATTCCACCTCCTGCCAGTGTTCCTGTTAGTGAAGGCCCAAGTGCAAGCAATATCAATCTTGAGGAGCCTGTCATTCAGCAAGGGAAGCAAAAGAGAGTGGCTCACAAAAGGCCAAGAAAGAGTCACAGAAAAGTCAATCTGAAGCCTATTATGGCATTGCTGAAAGCTCAAGGAGAAGTCTTGTCATCCGTTCAGACAAGTGTTCAGGGCATTATTTCTAATCAAGCTTCAACCTCCTCTGACCTATCCTCAATTCGAAATGCAATGAGGTGGTTCAATAAAGAGATGTCTGATATGAAGAATTTGCTGGCTAATCTTTCAAGGTCTAGTGGTGTCCCTCCTGCACCCACTCAGAGCAGTCCAGCTGAAGTTTTTAGGCCACCAGGGCCTCCAGCAGAAGTCTCTCGGCCAACAGGGCCACCAGTTCAAGCATCAGGGCCACCAGGGCCATCAGGGCAAGCTTCAGGGTCATCAGGACCCTCTTCAGTTGTCAGAGAAGCCAAAGGGAAAGAGCCCTGACAGCTACTTCGGCCCCTGACACTTCAAATCTTGCAACTCCAGTTTTGTCCTCACCTACCTCTCCTTCTACAGCCCCTCCTGCTCCACCAACCATAAAACACCTGTGCCTCGCACTCAACCATCTTCCTCTCTCACTCATCTCAACCCTCTTTCTCTCCTACTCCCTCTCACACCTCAGGTCCATCATCCTTTCCACCCTCATCACCTCTCACTCAACCACTCAAGTTCACCCTCCTTCTTCCTTCAATCCCAAACACCTTTTCTATCCTCCTACTCCTCCTTCCTCTGTTACTTTAATTTCAGAAACACCTCCTCTACTTGGTGTCTTTGACACAAACTTTCCAGATGCCTTTGAGAGAAATACCCTTTCCACCATTCTCTTCACTGCCACCCATATCCACAGGACTGATCCTCCCAGTCCTGCCAAGAAAAAGAGGAAACAATCATCCTCTGTTACCATCTCCTCCTCCTTATTTCCTCCTCTTTGGTACTCTCTTACCCTTGAACCTCACAAAAGATTCCTTTATAAGGAATATCTTCAAAATGCATCCTCTCCACCATTTATGGCATTCCCTTCCTCAACTTTCTGAGCACCTAAACATTGTTCTTCCTCTTACCCAGTTATCCCACTCTCATAAATCCAAAATCCTTGAGGGGACTGAGTTCAAGACTGAAGATCAGTGGGCAAATGTCAAGGGAAACAAAGTTCAATACAACAAGTTCTTGACTGCCAGGGCCGAATCCATTACACATGGAGCTCATTCTCTCACTCTCTCTGAGTGGTTCTTTCTCAAGCATAAGAATTTGTGGGGTCCTTTCATCTTGAAAGAGATCCGCATTGCCAAAAGCTTCCAGCAGTACAGTGACTTCTGCTTCTTGAATAAACTGCCAGAAGTCCAGTTCTCTCAATTCCATTCAGCTATAGTAATGTTAAGATCCGAACGTCCAGTGAATATTCCCCTAACAGTGAATTTTGCTGATATCCGGGTTGACTCTCTAGTCCTTTTGCCAAAGCTGCATTCCTAGTATTTGATTCAGATGCAGGATCTCATGCATTTGACATGTTTGCCAAGCAGATGGGTAGAATGTCAGCCAAGCAGAGCAGACTGCCCTCCTTCCTGCGGTTTATCTTCAGAGAATACCACTCTGGCCGCATCTCCTCTCAGGTTTTGGCTCCACTCATTTCTGAGTGTGAAAGGCTTACTCCCCCCGTATGGGCTATCATCTACAAGGAAACCAACCTTCAGTTAGAGGCCATCAACAGTTCCTTGTTTCATCAAGATAAGCCCTCTCTCTCAGCCGAAGCCTTCATGGATCTCAACTCTATAAATCCCATTCAAGAGATCTATGTTCAGTGGGCAGCTAGATACCAGCTTTCTATGCTCTGAAGCAGGATCTAATAGATCAGAAGATCTTCTATCCAATCTCTTTGGATAGATTTCTCCATCGTGCCAGCTTCGGAAAAAGCACTTACTTCAGATTCATTCTGACCCAGATCAGTATGCAGAATTCTTGGATCAGCAAAGGGCTTTATACATTCAAAGGGCCACCCAATCCATGGGTCCCAACTTCTCTGTTGCTTCTGGGGTTTTCCAACAGACGTTTGAAGACCTTGAGATCAAGGCATGGGCTGTCATCTCACAGCATGCCTCCTTGTTATCTCCCTTGTTCTACCTTTCTCATACTTAATACAATGATATCTCTCTTCTTTGTCTCACAGCCTATCTTTTTGCTTATTGACAAAATGGGGGAGAAAACTAAAGTCAATCTGAAAAACATGTTTAATTTTGTATGATATTTAGTATATTTTGTCATCATCAAAAAGGGGGAGATTGATGACCAAACTGTCCCCATAATAAATAATTCATTTATTTATATATTAATTTTGATGATTAACAAAATAGTACTAATGGATTACTTGAGCCTTGAGAACAGGAAATAAAAGAAAAATGAAAGTTCAAGACAATCAGGTAAGTCTCATCTCACATTCTGTCCAAGTCTTTGTATCGACTTCTTTGATAAGCAGAACGATTTCCTCTTTGACCGGAAAATTCAAAACAAATCGATATCGCAACGATTCTTTAGAACTCGCAACGACTCTCTAGCGTAACGATTTCTGTAGACCTCGTAACGATTTCTTTAGAACTCGCAACGACTCTCTAGCCGTAACGATTTCTTTAGACTCGTAACGATTTCTTTAGAACTCGCAACGACTCTCTAGCCGTAACGATTTCTGTAGACCTCGTAACGATTTCTTTAGAACTCGCAACGACTCTCTAGCCGTAACGATTTCTGTAGACCTCATAACGATTTCTTTAGAACTCGCAACGACTCTCTAGCCGTAACGATTTCTGTAGACCTCGTAACGATTTCTTTAGAACTCGCAACGACTCTCTAGCTGTAACGATTTCTTTAGACCTCGTAACGATTTCTTTAGAACTCGCAACGACTCTCTAGCCGTAACGATTTCTTTACTTCTCGTAACGACTTCTTTGATTCTCATAACGATTTGCTTTGTGCAACGATTTGTTAAGACTTTTCATAACGATTTCCTTATCATTCATAACGACTTGATAGTCATAACGATTTCTTTAGAGTTCATAACGATTTCTTTACAGTTCATAACTACTTGATAATCATAACGATTTCTTCACAGTTCATAACGACTTGATAAGTGTTCATAACGACTTGCTATAACTCATAACGATTTCATCATTATAATGTGATAATGCTCTGTCATAACGATTTTTTTGTTATCGCATAACGATTTCATAAGTCATGAAAGCATCAGGATTATTTATATCGAATTTCTTGCTGTATCAGTATAATGCTTTTTAATAGCATTGAAAAGTCAAAGTCATATCTTGTCTGTTGACTGCTACGCATTAAATGCTCTCTGATGTATCTCCCATGCATGCAGACAATATCTTCCATTTCTATGCTACTCTGTCTACGTACTTTTTAGACAAAACGGAGCCTTGCTATATATTGCAATATGTTCAATCTGTAACTAACAATCGACAGCAGTCCTAGCTGTCCTCTATTTATTGTTGATATGCTTGCAGATATCTGGAAGACTCATCTGTACAACGTTGGATACAAGATACAAGATTCTAAAACATCTCTCTGGCGTGTACTGAAGGATAAAAGACTGACGATCAGAAGCTTCCTTGGTGACCAGTCTAACGTACACCAGGATAAGAGACAACGGACACTTCAACGTTCAAATTTGAATCAGAAGTATAAATAAAAGACTAAAGAAGGAGAAGACAGAGAACAACGCTTGCAATTTATAAAGAAAGAACACCATCTCTTCGAGTCTTCAGAAGATTGAAAACAAGAGCGAAGCTTCCACTCCAACCTTGTTCTTAGCTCTTAGCTCTCAGTGATCAAAGGAGATTTTATTTGTGAGAGATTGTGTAGTCCTTGGAGAGAAAACCTTGTTAAATCTCTTTCTCTCTCGGGCCTTGGTAGCTTCAGCTTGTAGCCTGTTAAGCTAGAGTCTGAAAGCCTGTTCACACATTTTCTTCTTTAGTTGTGTTCCCTTCTGGACGAAGGAAGACTTGGTGGTATCCAGGGTGGTTGTTTCCCTTCAGGTTGAAGGAAGACCAGTTGAGGCTGGGTGTAAGGATCCATAAGGGGGATTGTACTTGGTAGTGAAATCCTGAGGTATTGCTCAGGGACTGGACGTAGGTCTCCTGTGGAGAGGAGTTCCGAACCAGGATAAAAATTTGTGTCTTGTGGATGTGTTTTGTGTGATTGTTGTCTTATTTGCTCTAACTCTAACCTTGTAATTATGTTGTGCAATCCTTTCAGTAAACAGGTTTTAATCAGAGATAGAAGTTTAATAACCCATTCACCCCCCCTCTGGGCTAGCTAGCTGGGCAACAATTAGGTCTTTTTGGCTTAAGGAAAACCTAGGGGTTTGCTTTGAGAAAAACTGAATTTTGCAAATCTTGATCCGGCATATGTGGGCTTCTTCCGGTGATCTGCATTGACTGGGAGGTGCCCCTTGCATTGTTGAGGCTTCCCCGACTCCGGAGATCGATCTACATCAACAAAATGACCAGATCTTGGAGGAGTTTTCTACATCTTCTTGGCCTAGCCGAGGAGAGCTTCTGCGACAAATTATTCCCTTTAGAGAATTATTTACAGGCAAGTAATTGAGGGATCTCTTCCCTAGACATGTCTTTTAGGTCCTAGGAATTTTTTGGATTTATTCCTGTCTTGGAATCCCCAATTCTCCATTTTTCTTGTGTTCTGTCTGCACTTTTTTCAGATAGGAAATTGACGGCAAGCTTATTGCCGTCAAGATCTTGAGTTGGCGGCAACATCATGTGCCATTAACCCATGTTGGCGACAAGGCCCTTGCCGCCAAGTTCTTCAGGTTTTTCAGGAATGTGAATTTGATCTATGTGCTGTGATTTCTGGACTTATGGTTTTCTGTATATACTGTAAAATTTATGGTTGGTCAGGTACAGTCTGTAGGTCATATCATGAATTTCTGTAAGTTTTTGGAGCATGATATTATTTAATATAATTTATGTAATTAGACAATAAGCATGATCTGACCATGTTTAATTTCGAATAAATAGATTCATTGCATATTAAGGTTTCAGAAAATCCCCATGATATTATGGTTACTATTTTCTAGTTTTAGAGTAGTTAACACCGACTATTTTACTGTATGTTATGTTAAAAGTGAATTTCTTGATAAATCTGCATGAAATCTGTTTAATTTGTTAAAATCAGTTTTATAGCTGCAAAAAATCTGAAAAATTAAACATGTGATATATATTACATGTATAGAGTCTGTGATAAAAGCTTGGTACTGTTGTGATGTCATAAGTACTGGTTGCTTTTAACGAGGGTATTAAACCATGATTAAGTGTATATGAGTTAAATCATAGGGTTTTTTATTAAAATAATCATATTTTATTATTTAATTATTTAAATAATCACATTTAAAAAATAATTCCCAAACTAGTCATCAAGTTGCCACGCTGGCAACTTTGTGACCGGAAGACCGGATATTAGTATAGAATCGGCGTTGACAGTGTCGACTCTAAAGTCGGCATTGTGAAGACCGACGGTGGAGTCGGCATTGACAATGCCGACTCTAAAGTCGGCAATAGAAAAACTGACTTTGGAGTCGGCATTGCCGTCGCCTACTCCAATGTGTGTTTTTTTTTAAAAAGACCCACCGCGATGCCCTGTACCCACGCTCTTGTCTTTCCCTGGTGCTGTTTCGGTCTGCCTGCAGGATGTGGCCGAGAGGATTGCTGATATTTGGAGAAGCGTTAATGAGATCATGGAGGATAAGAAAACCCTAGACGTGTTCGAGGATTGGGATGGTGAAGAAGCCGACGTGGATTGGGATGAGATCATGGAGGATTAGGAATCTGCAGAAAACATGAGATTTTTTTGCAATTAGTTTAATTTTTGGAACTTGATTATTTACCAAGCTAAAGTGACTCAACAATCTTTGACAGAACCTTTTACCCAAACAAATCTCATAATCTGTTATTACTCTGTAAGTTATTCTCCAACTGGAGGCCAGTTAGTTGTATGCAATATATACAGAGCAATAACTCGATCGAGGATTGGGATGTGAAGAGGCCGACGTGGATGGGATGAGATCATGGAAGATTAGGAATGCAGAAAACATGAGATTTTTTGCAATTAGTTTAATTTTAGAACTTGATTATTTACCAAGCTAAAGTGACCCAACAATCTTTGACAGAACCTTTTACCCAAACAAATCTCATAATCTGTTATTACTCTGTAAGTTATTCTCCAACTGGAGGCCAGTTAGCTGTATGCAATAATACAGAGTAATAACCGATCCATGCTCTCTGCAGATTCCACGTCGGCCTCTTCTCCAAATATCAGCAATCCTCTCGGCCACATCCTGCAGGCAGACCGAAGCAGCACCAGGGAAAGACAGGAGCGTGGGTACTTGGCCGTGCTGTGGTGGAGGTACGGAGACCATGTTCCCACCAGTGTCATTACTGCTGCTGCCGCCCTCACCTTCCACCTGAGATCTTTGAAATCGAACTCATCCAGCACAGCAAGAACAGGGCATCGCGGTGGGTGTTTTTTTTTTTTTTAACACATTGGAGTCGGCGAAGGCAATGCCGACTCCAAAGTCAGTTTTGCCATTGCCGACTTTAGAGTCGGCATTGCAATGCCGACTCTAACGTCGGTCTTCACAATGCCGACTTTAGAGTCGACATTATCAACGCAGACTCTATACTAATATCCGGTCTTCCAGTCACCAAGTTGCCAACGTGGCAACTTGGTGACTAGTTTGGGAATTATTTTTAAATATGATTATTTAAATAATTAAATAATAAAATATGATTATTTAATAAAAAACCCTAAATCATATAAATTAAAATAATTAGCAGCATGTTTAGGTGTAATTATGACTATTTGCCACTGTGAAATAGTAATTTCATGTTCTGTAAACTGATGCATGTGAATGAGTCAAATAATGCATGTGAATGAGTTAAATAGTGCATGTGAATAATGTAAACCATGTGATAAAGTGTTAGTATGTAAAGTGTGCTGAAATTGACACTGCTACCATAGAAGGCTGTGAAGCCGTACTGTAGTAAAGTCCCTATGGAAATGCTCATTGTGTATGTGATATCCTATGGGCATTAGGATGAAATCCTGGAGGTGGACAAGTACCATTGGTTAGGGTGGAGAGGGCTTCTCCCGGTTCTGTGCAGTTAACCAAGATTCGTCACCGTATTGTCTAGGTGACGGGTATGTGATTATGTGAATGTGTGTCCTTCTGTATGGTGGTTCGGACTATGTGTCACGACAATTAAGTGTATAAATGTGAAAATGTGCAAATGTGAATTATGAGCATGTGATAGTGTAATGCAAATGTGTTAGCATGTGAAGAGATGTGATACCATGTGAATGTGATAATTTTATTAAAACAACAAGTTTAAGATGTGAATAAGTGTTATAAATGCATGTGAAAGTGATTAGATATCATGCTAGGTTTGCTATTTACCATGTGCATATTCCCATGATTAAATTGTGTATAATTGTGAAATGATATGAATAGAATTTGAAACCATGAATCATGTTATTCATTATGTATAGAAAGCATGTCATAGGTTGTTCTTATGTATCTGCTTAATTAATATGAAGCATGTGCCATGCGTTTCCTTTATTGTTAATTAGATTAGTATGTGTATGTGATATGTGTAAGGATGTTATCTTTAGATTGCTTACTGAGTCTTTCTTTTGGAAGACTCATACTTGCTTTAACTTACAGGTGAGACAGGTGTCCCCGTTCGTAAGGAGGAGATAGTGAGGAGCGACTCCGAGCGCGAGAAGTAGCTGCTTGTGGAGTGCTGCGTAGTTTGCACATTTACTTTACTAGTATGTGGAATGGACATTGTTATTTATATGGACATGTATAAGGTGGACAATTGTTCTTTCTTTATTTTCACTATATAGACTGTGGAATTATGTGAATGATGATGGAATAAAATCTCTTTTATTTCCGTTGTACTCTCTTGTTCATTTATGTACATCTCAGCCTATTGTGTAGTGTTGGGTAAATGTCCCACTGTAATGATGCCCTTTATATCGATGTGGATTGGCATAATCATACCGATATAAGGAGGGTCGTTACACTGGTACTCCATGAAGTCTAACAATTTCTTTCACGTACAAAGTAGCTAGGATATCGACTATCCATTTGTTCTTAACTGGTAAGAAGTGTGCGGACTTTGTTAAGCAGTCGTCAATCACCTATATACCGTCGAATCCACTTCTAGATTTAGGCAGTCCAAAAATGTTGTCCATCCCTACACCTTCCCATTTCCATGCTGGGATTTGTAGGGGTTTAAGTTTACCTGCAGGTCGCAAGTGTTCTGCTTTGATTTGTTGGCAGGTTAAGCATTTGGCGACATATTCTGCCACCTCCCTCTTCATGTTAGGCCACTAAAAACTTCTTTTCAAGTCCTGGAAAATTTTTGTAGTTCCAGGGTGAATGGTATACCTAGTCTTGTGAGCTTCATCCATTATTGCTTTCTTTGTTTCCGCATGGTCGGGTACACAGACATGACCACGGAACAATAATCGTCCATCTTCTGTTAAGGAAAAATCCGGCCTCTAGTCCAGATTAACCTTTACTTCTACGAGCATGAGGTCATTGTCTTGAAGAGCTACAATGTCTTCAAGTAGAGTGGGTTGTGCTCTAATATTAGCAATCAGACATCCTCTTCTCTTAGTGTCGACATCTATACCTAGCTTGGCAAATTCCTCGAGTAGTCGCCATTCTCCTACCATGAGGCTTGATAAGGTCGCCATAGGCTTCCTACTGAGAGCATCTAGCACTGTAATACCCCAAAATTTTTAAAATAAAATAAATGAAAAGAAATATATATAATAATAAATAATATGAACAAAATAATAAAAATAATATATTGGCTCGAAACTAGAAGTTAAAAGTAATGGAATAATTAGAAGTGACAATACCCATTAATCCTAGAAGGGGAAATTTCAATAAGTTAAATCCATTAAGAGATGGGCTTTAGTGGATGATTCATAAAAGAGTCATTGGGACATATAATAAAAGAAATATTTGAAATTGTAATTTCATTAATTCCCAAATTAAAATAGGTGTAATATCCATAATATTAAAACCAATAAACTGAAAATAATAATAATAATAAAAGTTATGGGTTTTACTTATGGACCATGAGATAGTTATTGGGCCAAAATAGGAGTTTTAAAAGACGGAAGAAGAGGAAAATACCTTAAATTCGTAACCTTATTATTTCTTAAATTGAAAAGAGCAAATAAATCATTAAAATAGCTAATTTATGTGGGAATTGGACTCCTAACCCTACCCTAATTAGCTAGCCCCGAAATTGGAACCTAACCTAACTCAATTAGGAGGAGGAAAGCTAGGAAGGTTAGAGGAAATAAGGGAAATCGAAATTTAATAGAAGTTAGAGTTGTAATAGGAAACTAAATCACTACATACTTAAATAGACCCCCAACCTCTTCATGGCCGACCTATTGCATTGCTGAGACTTACTGGACGTGGAGGAGAGGCCAAAGGAAGGGAGAAATCGTGGGGAGAAGGCTTGCTTAAGATCTACCAATTGTTCTTCGAGTTCTAAGCCCTAGGAGTCAAATCGACCCAAAGGTAGGCATTCGCACAAGCTAAACCTAATTAATCTCATCTGTAGTATGTTCTTAACATCAGGAACAAAAGCCCTCTATTTGCCCTAGTTTTCATCGACCCTATCTTGAGATATTATTTTTTAAGTTATATTATCGTCATGACCCTGAACCCTCATATTTATCCTAGATCTCTATGTACCCTTGATCTCGTGCCATGAAATTTTTACTATACATACTGCTCATTGTCAGGAAACGTTTGCCATCGTTTTCCCCAAATTCTATTGAGCATATCACTCGAATAATTCTTTTTCCATCACTGCATCATGTTCTATGTTCTTCGTGAAAGAACTTGATCAAAGCCTGTCAAAATCATGATTATTTTAAAATTCCTATTTACTGTGTACACTCTCGCATGTCTAGATTCATTTAAAACATGTTTCATGATTTTTAATCATCTGTACACTGAGATCTCAATTTTTAAATTACCCTGTATCAAAGCTTGAGAAACTTGGACTGCAATCCAAGGCAAGCTATTTCCTTTTCGGGCTTACGCACAGGGCCTGAGAACGTGACGGCCCGATAGGCTGCGTTCTCAGGGGCTGATCGTGACAAGAAACCTGTCACGTTCTGAATGCGATAGGCCCTAGCGTCACATTCTGGTTGTCTATTCTGACTAACCCGTCGCGTTATTTGAATGACCATGTCGCGTTCCTTATAGGGGTACGCCGCCTTATGGACTTTTGCACATAAACCCTAGATTTGGGAGCTCTGTCTTTCTACAGTGATTATACCTCCTGTTAACAGTCTTAAACATAGTGAATAAAGATGCTATAATATGAACATGCATTGATTAATTAAAAGACACAACATGATCTTTTCATATCCATGATTCTCTTCATCACATGAACATACTTGTAACCATCCAATACGACTTGACTTGGCATGAAAATATCTCATAATATATCTGATAAATTACTTCAATAATGTATTTAAATTTCCCTTTTTTAATAGACTTGTCTTCGTTTCTTGTGATGTGTTGGAATACTGTTGCCGACGCTCCACTGTTCTAGAATTCCTCTAGAACGTCGAGCACTTGTTTCTATATACACTCTCTCTTGACTTGGACAAACTCTCCATCGGATATTCCTTCTGTCAGACTAATCCTTGTTCAAGGACTCTGTAAGTCTCCTCTGTCCATGGATTCCCACATGGTCGACGAGCTAGTTGTAGCCTTAATACCTATGATACCCTTTAGGGATCAGTAAGATCCAAACGGCCTTAGAATGCTCTCTCTCTTATCATGAGATCACGCTGGACCTCTGGACTATGCTCGTAGCGTGGCCATTGGTTGGTTAGTGAATTCTACCTGACTACCAGCACCCATTAGGTGTGTTGTGCAACCATTACTATCACCTATTTAACGTTGTTTCATACTCAATGACCACTAGCTCTCATCTATACTCTACTTGCTCATCTATTCACATTCTCTCTATACTCTTGTCTATTTCTTCAATTACTTTAATCTATTCTTGGAACTCTATTTGGCCATCTATTGATTGTCTAAGGTAAAAACATAACCAATTCCAGGCAATATAGGGCCCGATCTGGTTCTGGAGGTGGGCCCAAAAGTGCCATTACCCGCGGGAGTTCAATGATCAGGATGACGGCATTACATCCAAGTGCCATACTATCAAGATCAATCTAGGACGATCAAACCAAAGTTCTATATTCTCTCGTTGTCTATTGACAAATAAAGTGATATACTCTCTCTCGGCTATCTACGGATAACCAAAGTGCAATACTATCTAGATTGACGAAAGTTAATCAAAGTGTTATACTATTTCGATTGATGAAAATCAATCAAAGTGCAATTTATCCTCTATATGCCCAACTACCCTCTCTCTCCTTGCTATACCTGTTACTTGCTATTGCTTGTCAATGACGTTACTTGCTATCGTGTTGTTATCGCTTTCTATTGTGACTTGGTTTTAATCATGTTCATTGTGCTATACTTGATTCATGTGCTATTTGAACCATGTTCCTTGTTCTAGTACTTTCTTGACTTTACATGACTCGCTCTATCATTAGTTACTTTGTCCTTTAAAGCATTAATCATTAAAGTGTACTTGGATCATGAGATTTAAGTCCTACTGAGTGTTATCGCTCACCCTTCGTTATTTGTTATTGTGTCTCAGATAAGTCGGATGATGACGTTACACACACCAATGGGACCAAACCAGAGTGATGAGCGACATGGAGTCAAATGCAAAAGTTTCCCTAGTACAATGGAGTCTAGTAGATATTGCATTAGATTTCTTTTCCAATGTAATGATGTCATTGAGCCCTATGTATTGGCTCTAGATTAGCGGTTGTAATAGTCTTAGTGAAATTTATAATGAATTGAAGAATTTATTCCAATTATTGTTCATTAGATGCTCTGAATCAATTGACTGTGGTGCAATTTACACTACCATGCACTTTGCTCATGTTTCCTCGATTTATTCCGCTGCTAAATTGGCGGGGCGGGGCATGGCAACCACAACATTTGCTTTACCTGGATGATATTGGATAGTGAAGTCGAAGTCTTTCAGGTACACTAACCACCTCTGCTGTCTCATATTCAACTCCTGCTATGAAAATAGATATTTCAAAATTTTATGGTCAAAAAATACAATGAACTTCTCACCATATAAGTAATGACGCCATATGTTCATGGTGAAGACTACAACAGCTAGCTCCAGACCATGTACAGGGTAATTATCTTCATGCTTCTTCAATTGTCTGAACGCATAGCATATAACCTTCCCGTTTTGCATCAACACACAGCCAAGGCCGATACCTAATGCGTTGGTGTATACTTCAAAACTTCCTCCAGTTATTGGTAACATCAATACGGGTGCATAGAGTTGATTGTCTCTAAGCACTTGCAGAGCAATCATCAAGAGTTCTTCATGCTCCTCCCTAGACATAGAGTAAATGATGATATCATCAATGAACACCACTACGAACTGGTCTAAGTATGGCCTCTATATGTTGTTCATAAGTTGCATAAAGGCAGCTGGAGCATTTGTTAAGCCGAAGGGCATAACCACGAACTCGTAGTGACCATATCTACATCGGAAGGCTGACTTGTGTATATCATCCTCCTTGATTCTTAGTAGATGATAGCTTGATCTTAGATCGATCTTGGAGAAATATTGTGCACCGGAGATCTAATCAAACAGCTCGTCGATGCGGGGCTGTGGATACTTATTCTTTATTGTCAACTGATTTAGTTGATGATAATCAATGCATAATCTCATACTTCCATCCTTCTTTCTGACAAATAGTACTAGTACTCCCCACGGGGATGTGCTGGGTCTGATGAAACTTTGGTCTAACAACTATTGGATTTGCCTCTTTAGCTCCTACAATTCAATAGGCGACATGCGATACGGAGCTTTGGAAACAGGGGCTGCCCTAGGGAGTGAAGTTTACCTCCCGCTCAAGTGGTATTCCTAGTAAGTCTTCTGGAAAGATATCGGGGTACTCTCTGGCTGTAACGACCCTCCTCATACCGGTACGATTATACCAATCCCCATCGGTATAAAGAGTGTCATTATAGTGGGATAAAACCCAACACTAGCTGATAGGTTGAAAAGTATGTAGATAGCAATTTAGTATAGCGGAATAAAATATATAATTCAACTTTAATCCATCACCATCACACATTCCACAGTCTAAATAGAGAAATAAAACGAAAATGTCCACATTATTACATAATGAAAGAACTACATTGTCCAAATATTGTCCATACAATATTTTTATTCAAGCTATGAAAAGGAAAGTACAACTAAAAATTTGCTCCTCAAAAGCTACTCCTCCAAGAGATCAACCTTCGCTATGCCTTCCTTCAAAATAGTAACTCCTATCTCACCTGTACGCCGAAGCAAGGGTGAGTCCAAAGACTCAGCAAGTAAAACAAAGACTTAATCTTAAACATATCACAATCACATAAATCTTTTAAACAGTAAAGAATACATACGATTATTTAAACTACAAGAATATACATGGAACATATTTTTAACTATCAACACATTCCTAAATTACTTAGATATGCTTTGTTCTATCACATGTTTATTCTAAATCATAGATACTAATATTATACACTTGTACATATTCTCTACACCTAACATGTAACATGAATCATTCATTCACACATTAATTCCTTTCATGATTTATTTCAACAATTAGAATAGAGAATTAGGCATAGAGAATAGAACAACCTAACATGATGACTATTCATTTTTCACATGCACTTTTTATATTAAATTTCACATCTTGCTTGCTGGTTTAATGTAAATAAATTTCATATGCATGGTTCATATTTTATAGCATGAATTGTAAAGTCTAGATTATAGTCAAGTTGATTGGCAATACTAAACAATTTAACCTGGAACTCTATACTAAGTACTCATCACATCTAGCATGGAATCTAAACATTCTTCCTTATGCTTAACACATTCATAACTATATTTTACTTGCTGTTTTGACATGGAATAAACTTAATTACATAGAATTATATCTATTTAACTTTATCTTATTCCTTTAGCAAATTCACATTTCCATCTTTTTGTGTTACATAATTCGCATGTTTACACAATATATATACTCACATACATTATTACAAGAAGATTAATGAAGACATGGCATGATATTAAACATGACATTGTAATTTAAATATTAATACATGATAGTATGAACATATGCACTATCATTTTAGTTTTACATGAAATCACATTTCATTAATCTTAATTTTCCCTTACATATCTCTTCACAAAATCATCATACCATCTACTCTTTTATTTTACTTATCACATATTTGCATTCATCACATGCCATATTCACATATTATCTTACACTTTACTCATATTCTAATAACTTAAAATGCCATGACACATAGTCCTAACTACCTATTAGAGGACACAAAACAATATCTCATACTCATACTCATCGCATAACACATAACTCATAACACAACTCATATCACATACCCACCACCTAGGCAATGAAGTGGTGAATCTTGGTAACTGCGCAGACCGGGAGAAGCCCTCTCCACCCTATCCAGTGGTACTTGTCCACCTCCAGTTTTTCCTAATGCCTTTAGGACAAACTTTTACAATGTAGAGCTTTCCATAGGGACTTTCTATGTACAGCTCTCGATGCCTCTAGGGTAGCAGTGTCATTCTTGGCCCAATCATTATACTTTCACTTTATCACATTTTCACACACTATTCACATATTTACATATAATACTTAATCACTTTACACATCTTAATTATCAATTGCACATGTCTCAGTTAGCCTAATCATGATACTATTGTTTTCAGAAATAAAATAACTTACATTACAGTCCTAAACATGTTGTACATTACCGAATTACACAAGATTAGATCAACCTATCTAATATATACAAATTCCATGGTTTAACTAATAATTATACTTGTTGTTAACATCTTAGTTCTAAATTTTTATCCTAGATCATTAACAGTAAATATATCACACACGTAATTTTCCAGATTTTTCAGACAGTAAATGTAATTTCTATAATTAAATCTAGATTTCAGACAATTCATTGAAATATCATTAGACAGGGTACAAGTGAACATGGTTATGTTCTAACAGTCAAAATCAGATATTAGTAATCCTACTATCATGTAAAATTTATGCAACCCTAATTTACAGCAATTTCATTTATGCACAATTTAAACATGCTTATATGGTGCTCATGATACAATTATTGAATTTTCATAATTAACACGGTTCACAAAAAAATTAGGCAACCTTATGATATGACCTAATGACTGTATACAATCACCAATAAAAATGTCAGTATGTAACTATGTCTAGAAATCATTCAAACAGTGTGAAAAGAATCAAAAAGCACATTTTCAGGTCCTGAAGAAGTAGACGTCAAGGGATGTTGCCGTTTACTTCTTTGAAGAACTTGATTGCAACCTATGTAGCCGTCAACCTGGTCCTAGCAGCACATACATACAACTTTCATGCAAGGGTGAATTTGGGGTTCCAGGACTCGAGAAAAAATCCGTAAAAATACTAAGACTTAAGGGGACATGTATAGGATCAAGATCTAGGTTTACTTGCCTCTTAAAAAAATCTATAAAGATCAGAATATGTCGATGAAGCCCTTCTCGGCCCTGTCAAAAAGGTGCTCAGAAACACCTTAGATCTTCTTCTCCTGTCGATGTAGATGGCTCCTCGGAGTTGGGATCTCTTCTTGGATGTATTGACTGTCCAGATGTTGTAGCTCTCGGGGAACACCTCTAGTCGATAGATCCGGCCTTTTGAAGTTCAGTTTTCACCCATCTCGGAGCTAGGGTTTCACCAATGTTAAAGGCCTTTTCCCGACCTAGGATGGGTATATTTATAGGCTTGGAGGTTGGGGTACGCCTTAGGGTAGGTTTCCTACAAGTTAGGATGGGTTTGCTAATCTGGAACCAGCCAAAACGTGAGCATTAACAATTCTGGAACCGTTACGCAGGAGGATATTGACGTCAACATCGGTTGTACTTAACTGACCGGTTGACCTCAATGGGGGGGCCTCCCACTGGGGGTTGGCGTGCAGGGGGGGACGCCAACAGTGCCTTGGCGTCCAGGTCCTGGGCCCCCAACAAGCACAGTGCAGCCAAAACTCCGCCAAACCTAAAATTAAATGTATAAATATACCAAAACAATCTAGTATGTGCAAAAATAATTGCTATATTCTTACAAACAAAAGTACATGCATACACAATATTTAATTAGTACAACTTACACTAATCATCATAAGAATAGTATGCATCAATAACACACATACATGCATATATAGTTACACACTACTTGATTGCATAATACATGCATGAACCTATGACTGAAATGTACTCCTCATTAGCTAAATACTACATGCACATTAGATTTAAGTACCCTACACATCATAATAATTTAACATGCTAAAATAGCTAATGATCACATGCATAAGATAAAATACATGTATACACATGTACTTCATATATTATACACAACATTGTGGAATAGATAGTTCAATATGTACTTCAAGATTTTACATACATAATATCTGTAAGATGTAATATAGAATAAGCTAACTAAGAATAATTTACACCACAATCACAAATTCTTACATGCACCCACTTGAATGACATATGTATAATTATACACCACTTAAACACATAATTATATACATTATGCAAGAAATAGATATTATAACATGCATAATTTACTTTAAGTATTATGAGCCTAAGTTTGGTATACACATTATACATCAATTTAGCTAATTGCTATTCTCACGTAAAAATATTATATATATTAGACATTGTATATGTTCATGAGAAGTATAAAATAGTATTATGCACAATTGAATACACATGCTATACACACAACAAGTAAATATACATACATGATATAAAAGAAAATTTCAGGATATCAACTGGCTATGGGAAGATCTTCTAGAGTGGTTTCTTCTTTCAGTCGCAGTGGACCAAAACTAGAAAAACATCACAACTCTCTAGATGATTAACTTGGAAGCTTTTAGGGAGGAGATAATGACAGGGTGTGTACGGTAACGGATGCCAAGAAAAGACAGTTAGGGGGATTTTTCGACGTCAATTTGCCTCCAATTGTGGTTCACATCTGGTAGGTAGTAGTAAGTTTAGATTCAGATCCAAGGGGAGATGCTACAGTGATTTTGGATTTCATGGAGACTAGTTTTACAGGTAGAGTTGCAGCAAATGGGGTGAAAACAAATGAATATGCAGCTCCAGTATCGATGAGAACAAAAGCAGGTAAGAAGTGAATAAGAATGTACCTTCAACCATACCCCCTTCCTCGGGTAGGTCAGCTTCTATCACAGCATTAAGGCGTCCCTGATGCCATGGAATGTTTGTGCTTTCCATGGCTGGTCCTTCAACATGGGAAAATTAGGTATACGGTGATCACGACCACCACATCTCAAGCAAGCTCTGAGCTTTTTCTAGCATTCCTCAGCTCGGTGTTCCAGGCTGTCATAGAACGACAGTCTGTGTACAGACCCGGCTTCCCTGCTTTCCGTCCGAAGTCCTGGATGACTGGCCACTAATGCATCCAGGTTGGGCGACACGTTAGTGTCACGTCGTTGGTGTCCGACGCGTCAGTCACCCTGTTGCGACGCAGGTGTGCATCGTGTTCTTGTCGCACCTGGGTTGCCTGTCGCGTTCTTGTCACCGGTCAATGGGTCGTGACAGTGTTTGTCGTGCTCCGCTGTGCGGTCATCTGATGCCTGTCAGGGTGGCAGGTGTGTCAGTACGCCTGTCGCGTTGTCGCGGCGCCCTTGGGGGGCGTGTTCTTGTCGCAATTCATTGACCCGTCGCGTTAAGGTTATTAACGCGATGGGGCAGTCTGTCGTGTTCTGGGTGCCGGGTGCTTAAGGCACAGGCCGGCTACCCCTTCCCCCCCCCTCTTCTTCTTCCCTTCTCCCTCTCCCTCCAGCGACCTCTTCTCCCCTTTGTGTGTTTCAGGCGAGGAGGAGGGCTGTGCGTGGTGTCCCGACATTGTAGAGCATTCGTGGAGCGAGGAGGAGGTGTTTATTCCTACGAGAAGGGCCCTACAGGGTTCGATTCTTCGTTTGAGGCAGACATTTCTTGTGTCCTTCCCGATCCGGGTGGATTGGGAGCCCCTCGAGGTTTATAGATAGCTTTACTACTTTTCCCATGCTCCCATCGCCCTTGTGGTGTGTTTGTATGGTTTGTGGGCGGCCTGGGATTGAGGATCCCGTTGGTCTGCCTCCTTGCTGGTGTCGCGACGGCTCGGCGCGTCGCGACATCAGAGGAGGCGTCGGCCCCCTCCGGGGCGACCTTATCGCGATGTCATTGGCGGTTGTGATAAGGCTGTCGCGCCGCGATTCCTAATCGCGACATGGTCACTATCGCGACGTGGGTCTGGGTCGCGATAGGGTTGCTGTCACGGGGCCTTGCCCGATCGCATCAAGGGCTGTCGCAGTGCCCTTCCACGTCGCGATGGTGTCGCGACGGCCTTGGGGGTCGCGACAATACCTGTGTTTCCTTGGGTGTTTCCGTGGGCCCAGTTGTGTCGACGTGTACCCAGGGCAGGCTTTGCCCTTAGGACCTTCGGGTACGAAACGCGGCAGGTTGCCTCCCTGCGTTCAGTGACCGAAGGTGACACCTTCGTGGCCGTGTCCTGGCAGCGGTGCCAGGAGGGTCACGTCTGTCTAATAATCAATTGACTGGTGGTCAATCGATTATTAGCGGAGCGATGGGTTTTCCATACTGTTTGTTGTTGGTCCGAGGTTTTAGCCGTTTGTGCATGCCTTGGTTGGCCGACGGCCCTCTTGAGGGTTCGTGTGTGCCTTTCGCTTGCTGGGCTTGTCGTGTGTTACGAGCCACCAGTTCGGCGTAGTTTCTGTTGTGCTGCCCCGTCTGTTCGCCCGGTGCTCAGCACTTGAGGGCTTGTCCCATTCTGAGAGGTTGTTACAGTTTCCTGGGACCCCCATCCTCGGGAGCCTGTTGAGGGAGTGCTCCGGGCTATGAGTGTGCTCGAGTCGTCAGCCCATGTGAGCGGACTCTGGGGTAGAGGGCAAAACGGTGGTTCAGACAGCGACGTTGAGTCGTTTGTAGAGCTCTCTTGACTAGGCCTGGGACATTGAGGATGGCCAGAGTTCTACCCGGTGCAGGCTAGTCAGTCCCTTGTCTCACTGTCTCTCTCTGCGTTGGTTCTGGAGCCACGTAGTGGTGTCAGGCGTGAGGCCGCAGCTTCGCCAAGCTGCGGTGTTGCGTGTGTTGTGTGTTTCTGTGGCGGCTCTGTCTTGCCCTTGCGCAGGGGTGGAGGCAGGAGCTAGGCTAGCGAGCAGAGCATGTGGACTACGGGTCCCCCTCTTGGCTGCTAGCGGCAGTGGCTTGGTTGTTGTTGTTGTGATGACATTTCCTTACGACGTTTCCAAGTATTAACCATTGCCTTAGCGTGCACGGCAGTTATAGCCTGACCATGCCTAGTTTCCGTGGGCCTTGTTGGTCTGGCCGTGGGCAGACCCGTGCTTCTGGTGGTTCCCGCTCGGTTTCCTCTCTGTACCGTAGCTACGTTCTTGGGTGTCAGTCCGCAGTGGCACCGGCGTGTATGGCTTCCTGACCTTGCGGTGTATCCGGGGTCGAGGGTGGTTCTGCTTGTGGGCCCTAGACCCTATGGAGGTCTAAGGTGGCCGTGCTTGCGGTGAGACGTCGTTCTCACCTGCTTGTAGCATGATCTCGACGGGTGTGCCGATGGTTGCTTCCGCTCTGTGCTCGACTCCGTTGGTTTCTGCGGGAGTCGTGTGTGTGGTCCGACCTCAGTTGGTGGTCGTGGCGTCGTGTTGTTCTCTTCGCTACTTAGTAGTACCCTGCTATAGGTGTTACCCTCTTTACAACTTTCTAGTGTAGTTTCCTATTTTCGGAGTCCTGCTGCTCTGGCCAGTGAGGGACTGGTAATCCCTACTGGGCCTTTGTTCGCAAGGCTCACCCCCCTACTTCCTTCAGCTACGGGCTCGTCGTCGCGGGAGCTCGGTGTCGGACGGGTTGCAGAGGCATCTGTGGCTCTGTGTTGTTGTCAGCAGTAGTGAGAGCGAGTGTTGTGAGCTTTTGTAGCCGAGTGAGCTGAGCGTTGTGCTTTGAAGTCCTTGGGGTATGCCCCTTAAGGACTGCATCTTTCTTCTTGTACGTGTGCTTTTGCTTGGGACTCGTTGTACAAACCTTTTGTATATGGTACATAATTATTATAGTTATTCAAATTCATTGCATATCTCACTAGACTATTTGTTCTAACCCTTCCGGATCTTCGGATCCATGGGTGGCGGCACGACCCTCGGGGCCCCTGGCGTGGGTCTGGGAGGTCGGGTCATTACAATTCTAAGGTGTCTTCGTTCTGTCTTAACCTTCTTTTCTATGTTATAATCTCTCCTAGTGCTTGGCCTTTCGTTGTTGTTGTGGTAGTTGTTGTTGTTGTGGACGGTTGCTCCAGTATTGGCCACTCCCTTCTTGACAAAGACCGGCTTTGCAGTTTCCTTTCCCCTCATGCCTTCCACTTTGGCCATGGTATCCTCCACTAGTTGGGCTCTCTGGACCATCTTAGCATAGGTGCTGATATTGTGTGGTCCCAACCTTTCGATGAACATGGACCTAAGCCCATCCATAAAATGATTGGCCTTCAATCTCTCAGTTCCCACCAGCTGTGGGGCATACATGGCCAAACGAGCAAACTGAGCTTCATACTCAGCCACAGACATACCTCTTTGTTTTAGTGCGGCAAATTTCACCCTTTCTCTTCCATGACCCTCTCAGAAAAGTACTTTCCCCGGAATATCTCCAGAAAACTTTTCTACTCAAGTTCTACCACATTAGGAAGATGAGTTGACGTGGCCTTCCACCACTCCCTAGCATCCTTACTGAATTGAAAGATAGCTAGTAATACTTTCTCCTAATTTGTACACTGCATAACTTGGAAAATCCTTTCTATCTCTTCTTGCCAATTCTCTACCTCATCTAGGTCAGAGGATCCAAAGAAACGAGGAGGGTTCAGACTCCTAAAATTGCAATGAAGATCGCTAGCTCCATTCCAAGCTCCAGCTTGAGCCCCGACCTGCACTACATTCTGCAAGGATTGAGTCAGTCCTACTACAGTTTCTTGCATAGCCTGCCATTGATTGCGTGCCATTGCAATTGAGTGAAGGAGTTGTGAGGTTCTTGAGAAAATGATAGAAACCAATTAACGTCTCTAGATACATCATAAGGGTTAATCGGTAGTAGTGCTTAGTTCATTCAACTAATATGTTTCCTGTCTCTACCCATTCTCACCAGGCACTATATGTGTGATCCATGACATAAGTTCTGGTGTCACTTAAACCTAAGACTTCAATACTCCTATTGTTTCCTAGGCTTTGATGACATTAAATTGTCACGTCCCAAAGCATGGCAGCGAAAGAATTTATTTAAGCGTTGAGACGTGAACAGTCGGCAAATAAGCCACTAGCGAGCAATCACATATAACACAACTATTTGTGCTCATAATAAAACTCAAACTCTTTATTTCATTTCAAAATGATAACTAGTACATATTCAAATTCCAATCGAACTATAGACTAAGACTCAAATAAAAGGGAAAATACATAGCATCCTAACACCTACTACATTATTCTATTCATCTCCTTCATCTATAGTACTATGATGCTAAGATAACAAGACTTCGATGTGGGCACTCTTCACTCTTGTTCATCCCCAGTATAATCTTGATTCTCTACATCATCAACGTCCTGATCACCTGAAAGGTTGGAAAGTAGGTAATGAGTGCACTTGTCCAGTAGGATTTGTTGGGGATCGGATAGGTGACTTTGGTAAATGAACTACGAGATTGTGTGAATAGCAGCGAAATTAAAATGAGTAAAATACACAATTCGATCAAACCCAGGTGTGGTGTGTGAGAGTAGTGATTGAGAACAAAAAACCACACAAAAAACCACAGTGCACTGAGAATTTTAAGGTGGTTTGGAGAACACAACTTGTGTCTCCTATGTCCACCTCCTCACAGCGGAGGAACCACTAACACAAGTGCAGTACAACCTAGAGCACGATGACTCTAACCTCTTTGAGTTCAACAGCTCAAAGAAACCCAGGAGATAGGCACAACCACCTACTCCAAAGACCACTTGTGAATTCAGTAAATTCACAAGCCCTTGAGCACTACGGCTCAAGCACCAGAGCACACGGCTCCAACTCAGAGCACTAGGGCTCCAAAACATAGTACAAAGTACTCAACCCTATGGATCACAATAGATCCAAGTTCTGCTAGAACAAGCACACTTAGAGAATAGATCCTCTAGCACGATCTATCTCAATACAATATAATTGGTGAGGACAAATAGAATTGGGAGATCTGTGTAGAACACATACACAGATTCCCCAAAAAATTCAGGACTCTGACCAATTACAAACTTGGCTGGATCTCCTTCTGGATCAGCACTCTTGCAATCTCGAGCTCCTCCTCTTCTTCTCCTTCTTCTTCTCCTTCTTCTCCCTTTGGCGGCGCTGCTCTGCTCCTCTGGATGCAGATGCTTCTTTCCTGCTCAAATCTCCTTTTTCCAGAATGGTCTTGGTTTGCTCTTTCATGTGATACATTGAAGTGCCAAGGGCAAGGGTATTTATACCCCCACAAGTCCATAAAAGGCCTTAGGGTACGTAGGCACAAAAACCTAGGCAGATCCCCTTGAACCCCAAGCGGCCACGTGTCCAGATGGAATTCCCAATTTTAAGTTTTAGCCGGAGTGTGTCGACACTACTTCAGAGTGTGTCGACACACTGTCCCAAACTAGCATAATTGGTTCTCTGAGAAGAGACACAAGTGTCGACACTACTTCAGGCAGTGTCGACACACTGTCCAGAACTGCCAAACAGGTCTTCTGGGAACTGGATCTAGTGTCGACACTACTTGAGCCTGTGTTGACACTACCATGCAGACCTGTCAACTGGGATCTCTGGAATCTGGGACTAGTGTCGACACCACTAAGACTGTGTCGACACACTTGACTTTTTCTTCCTCATTTTGCCTTAGGGTTTGAAACACTATGTCGACACCAGTAAGGGGTGTGTCGACACTACCAAGGCAAAATCTGTATACACCTGCAAAATTAACACATTAATCATTAGTACAAGATATTATCATTAAAATATGAGATATTAAACATCAAAACATGTTGTTTGAACATTAACATGTTTCACCCATTAAGCATTGAAATCACAACATGTCATCATTAAAATCACAATGTGTCATCATCAAAATCAAAGTATGAGTGATGTTCATTGGTTATCATTTAAATACAACTTTAGGAAATTCCAAAACACACTCAACCCAACAATCTCCCCCTTTTTGATGATGACAAAACATATGCACAATCTCCTAATAACCTGACTTCCTTGACTGCAACAACTCCCCTTGACCATCATGTACACCTTTGAACTTACTCCCCATAAAGACTTCTCCCTCTAGAGAATTCTCCCCCTTTTTGACAACATCAAAAAGATAGATAGGAGAGAGAGACAAATATTGTAAGAAATGAAATGAGGGAAAAGAATGGACAGAAATGATCAAAATAAATGAGGCAAAGTGATATTGACATATGTGAGAAATTATTGTGTTTTTGTTATTGTGCAACAAAGTTTAATCACAAAGACACACTCAACACAAAGTATAGCAAAGAATAATGATCTGAATATGGTTAAAATAATAAGACAAATGTGAAATGAAGTGACCTATATGAGTGAGCATAAATATTTAACAAGGATGTTAGGAGCTTTAAGTTTAACACAATGTAAAAGAATAGGTCTAAACTCAGTAAACATGAACTTTATGAAGGTCTTAAGCTTTTTCATCCTGTTAATTTGATTTTCTTTTATTTTTTAACAGGGAAAGAATACAAGAATAAATTAGTTAAATCTCACTTTTCAGTGTAAGAGATCACATTGATTAGATGCAAGATCTCCTGATTACTCAGTGGTTTAACTTTCATTATCTTATACAGAGTTGAAAACTTTTATTTCCACATTTTAACGTGAAACAAATCACTTTTCAGATGAAATGGCCGGTTACTCAGTGGTTCAAGAATTTGCATTGCTCTGTTTGTATCTTTCCAGATTGTTCATTTTTCTTTTGATGCTTTACAGAATTTGATTGCTTTGACCAGAAAAGACATGACTACGAATTTAGAGAAATTATTCTTAACATGTGGTAAAATTGAAGCTTAAACATGCACAAGTTGAATAGTAAAGTCACTCATGTGCCTAAAAGTGTTTTGCAAATTATTTTAAAAATATTCAGTATTAATATTTCTTAACCATGAAATGATAATGAATCTTTGAAATTAAACTAAGTGCACAATGAATTTAGTTTCAATGTTTTAATTCTCTCATAAGAAAATAGCACAAGGACTCAAAAATTCTGATGATTTAGGCTCAGAATAGACAACAAATGTCAAGTGAAATGATTGAAGAATAGACAATAACTCCCCCTCAACAATTGCATAAAGGAATCTTGATACTTGGCGGAGACATATACTCACGCATAGTGAAAGTGTCCAGACAAGCTTAACTTGCCTTTCTTCAAATCACTATTTGATATACCAAGAATTCCAATGCAACTGAGAAGTAGGAATTTATTTGCAAGAGAGACTGACTTTTATTTGCACAATGAGATGAGATGAAGATATCAGACATGAGAAAACTTGCATAAACCAAGTTCCCTTCTAAGAGAAGTGAATCTGGGTTCTGCAAGAGGCTTAGTGAAGATGTCTGCAATTTATTTTTCTGTGTCAATGAAGTGGAGTTCAAAAGAATTCTTTGAGACTTCATCTCGAAGGAAATGATGCCGAATGTCAATGTGTTTTGTGTGGGAATGCTGAATAGGATTTTTGGACAGATTGATAGCACTTGTGTTGTCACAAAGAATGGGAATGCAACCTAATGTGTGATTATAATCTAGAAGTTGATGTTTGACCTAAAGGACTTGGGTACCACAGCAACCAGCGGCAACATACTCAGCTTCTGCAGTTGAAAGAGCTACAGAATGTTGCTTTTGGAAGCCCAAGAAATGAGACACCCTCCTAGATATAAACACAACCCACTAGTGCTTTTTCTATCAAGTTTGCACCCGGCATAATCAGCATCACTATATCCAATTAAGTCCAATTACACCCAGCAGGATACCAAAGACCCAAATCATATGAAGAAAGAAGATATTTGAAAATCCTTTTTACAGCAGACATGTGACTGTCTTTAGGATTAGCTTGAAATCTGGCGCACATGCAGACACTGAATTGAATATTTGGCCTAGAGGTAGTTAGATAGAGAAGAGATCCAATCATACCTCTGTAAAGTTTAGCATTAACAGTCTTACCAGAAGCATCACTCTCAAGTCTTACACTTGTGGCCATTGGTGTGTTGGATGACTTGATATTCTGGAAATCAAACCTCTTGAGCAACTCCTTGACATATTTTGTTTGACTCAGAAAAATTCCTTCAGCAGTTTGATGTACTTGTAGACCTAAAAAGAATGTAAGTTCACCCATTAGATTCATTTCAAATTTAGATTGCATAAGATGGGCAAACTCATTGCACAAATTATTATCTGTAGAGCCAAAAATGATATCATCAACATAAACCTGAACAGCAATAAAATGATCTTTTGCAGTTTTTGTAAACAAAGTTTGATCAATTTTTCCTCTTATGTAGCCTTTATTTACAAGAAAGGAACTCAACCGGTCATACCAAGCTCTTGGAGCTTGCTTAAGACCATATAAAGTCTTATTGAGTTTAAAAACATGATTGGAAATTTGTCATTTTCAAAACCAGGGGTTGTTTGACAAAGACATTTTCTTTTATGTAACCATTCAAGAAAGCACTCTTGACATCCATTTGAAAGACTTTGAATTTCAAAGAAGCAGCAAATGCAAGGAATATTCTAACAGCTTCAAGTCTTGCTACTAGGGGCATAAGATTCTTCAAAATCAATACCAAGTTCTTGGTTATACCCTTGAGCAACAAGTCTAGATTTATTTCTAACAATTTGACCAGATTCATTCAATTTATTTCTGAAAATACATCTAGTTCCAATGACAAAAGTTAAATTAGAAGGTTCTGATACTAAATTCCAAACTTGATTTCGTTCAAATTGATGAAGCTCTTCATGCATAGCATTTATCCAGTTTTCACAAGATAAAGCTTCATCAACATTTTTGGGTTCAATTTGGGAAAGTAGAGCCAAAGAATCTTCAACTAAGATAGAATGAAAAGATGATATGGTTCTTATTCCATCTTGCAAATTACCAACAATGCTTTCAATTGGATGATCTCTTAAAAATCTGGGTTCAGAAATTACCTCAGGATTTGCATGATTTTCAGGAACATGATTACCTGAATCACTTGAAGTAGGTATTTCAGGAACCTCATGTACATTTGGTGCTTCTTGATCTTCAAGATTTGTATATGGATGTTCAAGAAGATCATTTTCATCATCACATTTTGAGTTCTGCACAAATCAGAAGTGTCAATCTTTTGCAAATTTTCATCAAAAATGACGTGGAGATTCTTCCGCAGTCTTAGTTTTCAAGATGTAAACTCTGTAAGCTCTAGAAGTTTCAAAATAACCTAAGAAGATTGATTCAAAACTTTTTGCATCAAATTTATCAAGATTTTCTTTGTTGTTATTGTGAACAAAACATTTGCAACCAAAAATTTGAAATATGACACACTTGGCTTTTTATTTTGAGCAACTCATAAGGGGTTTTTCTGATCTTTGGTCTTACTAATGCTCTATTTAAAATGAAATTAGCTATATTTACAGCTTCTCCAAAAAGGTTTAGACAGTTACTTTCTAAGAGCATAGTTCTGGCCATTTCCATAAGAGTTCTGTTTTTCCGTTCTACAACCCCATTTTGTTCTGGAGTTCTAGGGGAAGAAAACTTATGGATAATGTTCAGTTCAGTGCATAGATCAGAAAAAGATTTATTTTAAACTCACCCCCATGATCTGTCAAGATGAAATTCAGTTTAAAAGATAAACCCACTAAGGCAGAATTGTAAAATCTCCTGAATTCTGAACATGCATCACTTTTATAGGATAGGAATAAAACCTAAGTATATCTTGTAAAGTCATCAATGATCACAAATCCATATCTATTACCACTGAGCCTTTGGGTTCTGGTTGGACCAAAAAGATCCATATGAAGCAACTCAAGTGGTTTAGATGTAAGTACCTCATTGAACACTTTAAAAGATTTCTTGTTTGTTTTCCTTGAGCACATATCCCACAAATAGGATTGTCAATGACTGGGAGAGATTCAAGAAGACCTTTTACAAGATTCATTCTTATGAGTTTACTAATGGTTGTGAAACTTGCATGACCCAACCTTTTGTGCCCCAACCAAGCTGTGTCATTTTTATTTGCAATCAAGCAAACATTTAAGGAGGAAGTGTCACACAAATCAATCATGTAGACATTATTTTCTCTTTTTCCAATCAATTTAATTTGCTCAGAAGAGGAGTCAATTATTTTGCATGAGTCATGTTCAAAAAGAATCTTGTGACCATTGTCACACAATTGACTAATGCTAAGCAAGTTGTAATTCAAACCCTCAACTAAACAAACATCATCACTTAGGGTAATGCAAGACTTACCAATTTTCCTTTGCCAATTATTTTTCCTTTATTATTACCTCCAAAGATGACTGATCCACCTTCCTTTTCAATCAAGCATGAAAATTTATCTCTGTCTCCTGTCATGTGCCGTGAACATCTACTGTCAAGAATCCAGATGTTGTTGGAATTGGATGCACGGCTTTCCTGCACATAACAAATTAGACAAGAAATTTTTTTGGTACCCACATGAGATTGGTACCAACATCTTGAGTGAGAAGAGATAACAAATCCTTTCTAACCCAAATTTGTGTATTTTTCTTCACAGTGTTTTTTGAAACAAAAGATTCAACTTTTTGTTTTTCAATTTTCTGAACATTATGCCTCTTAGTTGGTTTGTTCTATTGTGAAAAACTTCGCATGTATTGTTGTTGGTATGTAGGAAAAGATGAATGATAAAAATAAGGATTGAACTATTGGTTACCACTGTACCTTTGGTTCCAAGGCTTATTCCATCTTGAGTTGTAAGAGGAGAAAACATTCCAATTTCCATGAAAAAAATGATTATTGATTGGTTTGAAGTTTTTTGATTTTTATAAGAAGGGTAGGACGACCTCTGACTAGGATAGGTCGACCTGTGCATTGTGTGTGTCGACCTCTCAGGTTCTTTTTCTTTTTGTATTTTCCTTTGTTTTCAGATGAGCTTGCCTTGACAAATTTTATTAAAGGAGTTTTGATGATTTTGTTTTCTTTGGAGATGATTCAATTTTCTTTGAATTTTGTGGTTCAAAACTTAAACCATGCTTATTTGAATTCATCCTAACTCCAAGTAGAGCATTCAGATTGTCTTTCCCTTGAGTAAAGTTCTTGATGATGTCTTTCTTTTCTTTGATGCAAAGATTGAGTTTTTCAATTTGATTCAAGTTTTCATGGTTTTCTTTTCTTTTTCTTCAAATTTTTAACAGAATTGATAAGTTCTTTGTTCAATTTTTGAATTTTCTATTTGAGATTATCAACAAAATCAACAGTTCATCATTTTCTTTGATTTGGTATGAAATTTGAGCTTCCATTTTAGAAATCTTTGCAGATGATGAAGTAACACTAAGAATGCTTTCAATTTTTCTTTTCAAATATTTATTTTCTTTTCTAACATCAGAAAGATTTCAAGTAAATTACCATATGCTTCTTGCCAATCTTCAATAGTAAATAGTTCGAAGGATATATTTACCTGTTCTTCACTGCTTCCTGCCATGAAGCAGATTTCATTCCCTTCTGAACTTGAGGATTCTTCATTGCAGTCTGAGCTTTCATCATTCGACCATGTAGCCACCATGGCCTTGTTCTTCTTTTTGTGAAACTCTGTCTTGTGGGTTTTGTGCTTTTCCTTCTTACCTTCTAGACAATCAGTCTTCATATTTCCAGAATTTGTTGCACCTGTAACACACAGGAATTTCATCAGTTTTCTTATAATCAACATGAGAGAATCGTTTCTTTTTACTAGACATGGCATATTGCTTATTACCAAAATTCTTCTTGTTTGATTTCAGAAATGCCTTAAATTGTCTAGTGATGAAAGCAAGATTATCATTATCAGATTCAGATTTCTCAGATTCAGAATTTTCTTTAGATTTTCCTTTATTACTTGATGAAGCTTTAAGAGCAATGGTTTTTGTTTTGAGTATGTGTTCTTCTGATCTCTTAAGGTTTAACTCATATGTCATTAATGATCCAATGAGTTCATCCAATGTGATTTTGGATAAATCCTTTGAATCTTCAATGACAGTTGCTTTAGTGTGCCATACAGGAGATAATGAAAGCAAGATTTTTCTTACCAATTCTTCATTTGAGTCTTCCTTACCCAAGGCTCGAAGTCGATTTATGATGACCATGAACCTAGCAAACATCTCAGATATAGTTTCATTAGATTTCATGATAAACAACTCATAATCAGAAACTAACATGTTTGCCTTAGTCTCCCTGACCTGAGATGTGCCCTCATATAGCAGTTCTAATTTATCCCACATCTCCTTGGCAGATTTACACATGGAGATTCTGGAATACTCACTTGGATGGATGGCACATTGCAACATGTTCATGGCGCTATAATTCAGGGTGACCCTTCTGATCTGCTCCCTGGTCCATTGGTCTTCATCTTCAGTAACTTCATTTGGTCCTTTTTCAACAATTCTCCATACTTCATAGTTCTGTGCTCTAAGAAAAACCATCATCATATTCTTCCAGTAGGGATAGTCAGTACCATCAAAAAATGGAGGCCTATTGATTGAATGACCCTCAACAACAAAACCTCTAGAGTCCATGATAGAATCTAACCAAAGCACACAGCAAATTGAGCAAGTAATTGAGTGATCAAAATCTGAATACAGAAAATTCACCAAAGCACCTCAGAGTATAGAATTGACTGTAGCCTACTCTGATACCAAATGTTGGGGATCGGATAGGTGACTTTGGTAAATGAACTACGAGATTGTGTGAATAGCAGCGGAATTAAAATGAGTAAAATACACAATTCGATCAAACCCATGTGTGGTGTGTGAGAGTAGTGATTGAGAACAGAAAACCACACAACAAACCACAGTGCACTGAGAATTTTAAGGTGGTTCGGAGAACACAACTTGTGGTTCGGAGAACAAAACCTCTTCTTCTCCTTCTTCTTCTCCTTCTTCTCCCTTTGGCGGCGCTGCTCTGCTCCTCTGGATGCAGATGCCTCTTTCCTGCTCAAATCTCCTTTTCCATAATGGTCTTGGTTTACTCTTTCATGGGATACATTGAAGTGCCAAGGGCAAGGGTATTTATAGCCCCACAAGTCCATAAAAGGCCTTAGGGTACGTGGGCATAAAAACCTAGGCAGATCCCCTTGAACCCCAAGCGGCCACATGTCCAGATGGAATTCCTGATTTTAAGTTTTAGCCAGAGTGTGTCGACACTACTTCAGAGTGTGTCGACGCACTGTCCCAAACTGGCATAATTGGTTCTCTGGGAAGATACACTAGTGTCGACTCTACTTCAGGCAGTGTCGACACACTGTCCAGAACTGCCAAACAGGTCTTCTGGGAACTGGATCTAGTGTCAACACTACTTGAGCCTGTGTCGACACTACCATGCAGACCTGTCAAATGGGATCTCTGGAATCTGGGACTAGTGTCGACACCACTGAGACTGTGTCGACACACTTGACTTTTTCTTCCTCATTTTGCCTTAGGGTTTGAAACACTGTGTCGACACCAGTAAGGGGTGTGTCGACACTACCAAGGCAAAATCTGTATACACCTGCAAAATTAACACATTAATCATTAGTACAAGATATTATCATTAAAATATGAGATATTAAACATCAAAAACATGTTGTTTGAACATTAACATGTTTCACCCATTAAGCATTGAAATCACAACATGTCATCATTAAAATCACAATGTGTCATCATCAAAATCAAAGTATGAGTGATGTTCATTGATTATCATTTAAATACAACTTTAGGAAATTCCAAAACACACTCAACCCAACAGGATTTAGATCTTCCAGCAATGATATAAGTATTTAACAGTTTAAAAGCTAGAAGGTATGAACATGATATATACAATGCAATTAAAATGACGGTAGTAACACGTGTACCGTGAATCATGCAAGATAGTATAATCAAGAGATGTAAAGATCAGTCTAGCAAGAAGGTTGTATTCAAGATCTCAAGATAGGGTGAACAATGACCTAGCAATATGGTAACGAGCAAGAACAAGATAGCATGTAATAAGATTGGCCATTTCACTAGAAAGCATGCAAGCACGCACGAGCAAGAACTTTTAACATGTAATAATTATCAGGCACGAAGCCACTAATGTGCACTAAGGATCTATGCAACCTTGGAATGTACACTAGGACACGGGTATGTAGTTTATGTATCTAGCATTCAACATGCAAGTACTCCCAATGCAGATATAACGCCAATAATCATTATACCCCATGGTTAATAGTATATTATGACTCACCGTCATTGGGACTAGACTGGATCCCTTGGACACACATCGTGTCCTATCAACATCTCACTATTTTCAAATGTAGATACCCACAGTCATTTAGGGCCAGTAACACGAGTTCAATAATGTCAAGATCATTGAGGTGATAGTTCAAAAGTTCAATCCGGCAGCATAACGGTGTAATTTCAATTTAGTCCAAACACTTATTAATAATTTGGTCATATGTTCAATAGAGGTGTACTCCAGAGTCAAGATGAGAAGAGAGATCTCGTCAAGAATGCCAGAGAAGAGAGATACGTGCACACTAACTTCTGGGTACCTCAATGGTACAACCTGCTTGTCGGCCATGTGGGAATCCATGGTCAGAGGAGAGTTATGGAAGCCTTGGTCAAGGGGTCACTAGTCCTGCAAAAGGAATATCCGACGGAGAGTTCACCACAAGACAAGAAGGGGCTCTCCTATAGTGCTAGAGTGTATGTGCATGCCACGCGTGAGAATCGCACAAGTGCATGCGTGAATCCGATTATAGAAACTCCAGTTATGGAAACTTCATTTTTTGAAACTCTATATATGGAAAGTATCATGAGTACTAAAACATGCATGACCAATTTTAGCTAGTAACTATGCGTTTTTAGCAAGTTTGATAACAAGAGAAGAAGTGGACAATCGGCAAGTAGAGAGCATGATCATTAATTTAAGATCAATTAAACACCATGTAAACATGTTTTAATCTTTATATGGGTTGATATATGCATGATATCAGTAACTAACTTCATACAGGAGAAGAAGGGGCATGAAAACGACGTAAAACGGGCCAAACAAGGCTGATTTGCCCACTGTGTTCAGAAGGCGACAAGGATGATGTCACCTTCAAGAAGGTGACCAGAAGGCTGTATCCTTCTAATCCTTGAAGATGACAGCTTTCCTGTCACATTTTGAAGGCGACAGGTCGACTCGTCGTCTTCATGTTTCCAATGCAGGGGTGGTTTAAATGGGTGTTTTCTTAGTCCGGTTCAAACTAGGTTTGACACCTATGGGTTCGAAATTTCAAAACTAATGCTATGGTGATCCAAATCTGATGGAACCACCTCTGTTAGTTATATTACTTTCTTTACATTGTACAGTAACAAATAATCAAGAAACAAAGATCGTTTGACTAGGTAATAAGAAGTATTGTGACTATCTATGTGAATCTGACATAGTCCTCATTTTAGGGCTAATACTCTATGTAAAGATAACAAAAATTAGGGAAACTAGTGCCAAATGAAACTAGACTTATAGATTAACAAGTTTCATGTTGAATACTTGATCTGAAAATGACTTCACAGAAAGGTACAGAACTTGTAAGACAAGTTAGGGTTTAATCAAGATAGCACAGCATTATGATCATACAAGATTTAATTCGTGAAATACACATGATAACAATTTGAGAATAGAGTAATAACATGATCTAAACACATGTATGCAAGCGTGAATGAGTTTAATTAGAGTTTGGCATGGAGATGACCTACCTTTTGGGTCGAATAAGATTCATCCGCCAGAAAACCCTAGTTCTGACCACTCGGGGAAGAATGCCTAATACTCACAATCTACTAGTTAGAAATTGGGCAAAATAGTGCCATTAAAAGCTAGACTCAACCATCTTTTCAGGGGTATATGCATTGCATGGTTTGGTCGAGGTTTGACTAACCTTTTGTGATGATCTTAGGAGGCCTCGTGTGCAGGTCGCAGATGAAGAAGAGCACGAGTTGCTTCTTACTCAAGCCTCCTCCTTGCGTTTCCCAGCCTCCAAAGACTCCAAGCACGACATCAGCAACCCTAGGGTTCGTCCCATGGGAGAGAGGGGGCTTATTTAAAGGAGAATGGGTCAATACTTACCTAATTTAAATTAGGAAACTAATGGGTACGAATTTTGGTGTATCCTTCCCTCAATAGAGGATTTCTCTCCTCAATTCATTATGGAAAAAATATGGAAACCTCACTTAGGTGGTAACCACGAATTTGGGATTGGTTTGAAGTCCAATGGTGGTCTATTGGGTGAGAATTTACCCTACCATGGTCCATTAGTGAATATTTTTCGAAGTTCGGGTTATTTTCTTAGCATGAATTATTTTGTGGCCCAAAAGACTTCTTTTGGTCCAATTATTTCTTTGGGTTGTCAATACCCATTGTTTGAAGTCCATATATGATTTTTATTTTATTTTTGGACTCACTTTAGTGCCAACAATAGTAATTATCCGACTTATTCCCTAATTACGATAATACATCGCAAAACACTTTAAACTCGACTAATCTGATTTTTATTCGCACGAATTCCTTTGTGGGTCATTAGGGAGTATTGTTTAGAGTTGAAATATGATTTTTATAGATTTTTTCTATGTGTTTCCACATCTGTTATAATGGTACGTATGTGTTTTCTAATTCGAGAATATTAAATTATTATTTTTAATTTATTCTATTTATCAATTAATAAACTTGTTGGGGGTGCTACAATCAGCTACCAGTTGGTACCTGTTGGAACATGAATCAAGTGTTTGGATCTTCCTAGGACTAGACTAGAACCCCTTAACTGGGATTGGTCAACTTAACGTGCTTGTTGACAATCTATTTAAGCACGTAGTTGTTCAAGAGTTTCAAGATCTGTGGGTTGAAATGATGAGAATTCAAATTGGCAAAATTCTAGGTTAGAAGAGTTACAATGGTGAGGATTCAATCTAGTAGAGTCGCATAAGAGGGTCATAGTATCAAGAATTTAAATGACAGAGTCCTGGTATAAGATAGATAAGCTATGATCTTAAATAAATGAACTAGCAGAGTTTCAGTATGATATAGGATTTCAACTAAACAATTCGATAGAATTTCGGCATAAGAGAGGGGTTCGAGTAATCAATCCGGCAGTATTCTGACATGGAAAGGGAGTTTGAGAAAACATTTCGGTAGAATCTTGGTATAGAGAATAACTCACTAACTCACTAACTAAAGACTTAAATAAGACTAGAGGAACCTACCTACGCTATGAAGACTGCAGAAGCTCTAAATCCTAGGCCTTCCTCTCCTCCTTCTCTCTCTTCAGCCCTTACCTTGGGGAGGATGGAAAAGCACTAGGGGGGGGGGGGATACTTATACGCTCCCTAGGGTGGTTCCTAGGGGCCTAGGGTGGTGGAGAGATAGGGTTAACACATTGTTAATCCTGGATTAAGTTAATCCTAATTAGGGTAAGGAGGTGCTGGAAGCTTCTAGAGGGAAGTAGGGTTTTCTCATCCATTGTCTTCCAAAGGATTGCTACTTTTGGCAACCGCAGCCTCATTCTCACTACAACTCACCACCCTTCGTCGAGATATTCGTGACTACCCAACTTTATTGGTATGAACACTCAACTCAGCTCTTGTCTTTTCTATGCGCTGCATGACCACATCTATATGTGCAAGTGGTCTGGAGTCCCTACCTGAGCAAGCTCGATGAGGGCCTATAGTATCAAGAAAATAAGTAGAGTAAATAAATAAATAATAATATTCAAGAAAGGGTATATGTACAATTATGGAATGTGGAGGTCTAGAAAACTATATTAAGACTCTTGAGACGATTTAATCTTAGAAAAGAAGAAAATATGTAAATAAATGAAAGTGCTATAAATTCCAATATAAAATCCCTTCCTATATTTTTTTAAAGTCCACGTCAATTATAGACCAAGACCCATATCGATTGTTGAAGAAACTGCTTCCAATTAGTGAAGGCAGGCTATATCAATTATTGACGCATCTTATACCGATTGCTGAAGAGATCTCATATACCGCTTGCTGAAGGATTTCTTATTGATTGATGAAGATATATATTGGTTGCTGAAGAAGAATTCTTCTGATTGAAGAATAAGAGATTCTATCGATAACTGTCTAAGTAAACATTTCGATTGGAGAACAAACTTCGATTGGTGAAGAACTTCGACAGATGAAATGTTCTGATTGATGAAGGAACTTTGAGTGATGTAGTGTTTTGATTGGTAAAGAGCTCAAGCGGGTTAAGAAACTCTTCTGATTGGTGAAGAAACTAGTCTAAAGATTCTGATTGGTGAATAAACTTCGACTAAGGGTTGACCTAGAGACTTAATCATTCTGGTTGGCTTTATAAACATTATGATTGATGTTTATCAAGGCTTAGGATAAATCGATTGGAGAATATTGCACCTGTAAATCTCTAGATTTCTGGAAGATCCTATGCATAATTGACTTAGGTTCTAGGAACCACATCTACCTCTTGACCCCTACTGTTAAACTTGAGCAGTAAGTACCCTTAAAATTCAGTGTAAGGGGTCATCTAGGAATTTTAAAAGACATCATCATAGTAATGAGCTGGAAATTGTAAAGTAGAAAATAATAAAATTATGGAGCTTCAGAATCGACATTGCTTGTAAATTGCCTGGATTTTAACCCTAAATCTATAAATAACTGGTTAGGGGTGAACTGCATCTGCCTGTCATGGTACTTGGAATGCAATGTAGCAATTAAGGTGAAGAAGTTGTAGAGGAGCTTGTGGCATAAGTAGGGCTTTGATATCTTAGATTTAGGTAGGTACTTCTGAATAAGCCAAATCAAGTTTTCTTGAGCCTTGTTCACAAGTTTTCTTTTTTCTAGATAGGCATATTGATGAGTTCTTTCACCGATTGTTCCTGTTAAATTGAGAGATTTTTCCTTGTATCCACCCTTGTGTTGTTCCCTATTTCAATAAACTTTTTAGTAGTTATAGTCATAAAGCTGCCTCTTCTTGAAAGCCCTTATAGGATTTAACACTTTGGAGACCTAGTTTTAGTTAATCAGTTCTGAACTTTATAGTTGGCACCTTAATCCACTTTAGTCAGAGTTATCCATGTTGGCCCTTTTGGTACGGCAGCAAGCTAACCTAGAGGGGGGGGGGGTGAATAGGTTTTCTGAAATCTGAAACAGAAACTTAAACACAAAAAATTATCACTTGAAAGTTTGGTTAGTTTAGTGTGATAAAGAGTAGCAGTGCGGAAGTAAATAAACAATCACACAAATAACACAAGGGATTTATCCTGGTTCGACCCTTCCCACATGGATGTCCTACGTCCAGTCCCCAAGCAATCTCTTGGGATTTTACTAACCAAGGGTACAATCCCCCTCAAGGACAATACAACACCCAGCACCCCAGCTGGTCTTCTTCTCTTTCCTGGGCAAGAAGGCAGCCCACTTCTCTTACAAGTAAAGAAGCCAACCTGCTGGTACAAACCCCAGTGCGGTTCTGGTAGACACAAACCCCTAGCTAGGTTCTACACTATATACAATCCTACAGCTGGACAGAAATCTTTCTGAGAAAAGAAAGAACACAGCTGAGAGTTGGAACAGATGAAAAAACCAACTAAAAGAAACTCTCAGCTAAAAGACTCTCACCCCAGATTACATGATGCACACAGAGAGAGTGAAGAGAGGAGAAGGAGCTTGAAGTTGGAAGGCTTCAGATGCTTGAACACTTCTTTTTGGCTCAAGCTCTTTCTCTCTTTTCCTTTGAGTGTATGTGGCGTTGAGGTTCCTCACTGGTTGTACACTCCTTCAAAGATCTTCAAGAAAAGCTCTTACTTCTTCTTCAGCCTTGCTTCATCTTTTATATGAGCAATTTGAATAAATCCGTTGGAGTTCTAGCCGTTGGAGTTCTAGCCATCGCAGAAAATTTACACAGATCTCCCATTGTGGAACAATGGGAAACTCCCTCATTATCAAACAAGGATCTCCAGTAAATATACAAGCTGCTGTTGTCAGTCTCTTTTTTACCCACTCCAGATTACAGGTCATATGAGTTAAGATTCCAGGTACAAGATACCATAGCACCACAGACATGTTCCAGAGGTTACCAGTGCTTCCTGCTGCAGTACACAATTTAATAGAATTTCCCACTTTGTGTTTAGATAAATAGCATAGCTTCTCACGGTCTCATGGAAGACAAACCTGCCCCACAAATGTGTGCCATTGATGTTTATTGTTCTTGCTGATCACAGTTCCAGACCTTGGTGTGGGAGCAATCAAATGATGAGGTAAAACCTGTTAACTTTGTACATTATTGCTGCCAGGGAGAAAGGCAATGGGCCTTATTTCAGCATGTCCTCAATATTTCCACCAGGAGGCATCAATGGTCCAGAGTAGTGAATTTTGTTCTTCTTGGTGCCATAGCCCTGATTTTTTATGATTAAATGCAAATTTCAGTGGCTAAATTGAGTAATGTGTAGATATGGGTTTTTTCTTCTGTTTCTATGCTAGAGCCTAGAAGTAGACAAGTTTCTATTGAAGAAAAAGGGCATGCGGCTGAGATGTTCCATGGTTCAGACTTCAGAGCTTTTTGCTGACATCTGAGTTGGGTATTCACATCCCAGATTGAACAGTAATGGATAATTTGTCAAAATGCTACTAAAAGGATGTAAATTGGGAGAATAAACTTCATGGAAAGCTGTGGTAAGACATCACCTGACATGCCATTTGAGTGGCATTCTACACAAGAAGACATACAAATCCATCTAAGTACAGCTGACCCTGCAGCTCACAGTTCATATTTTCTTGAAACAATATAAGATCTTGCATCCATAGCAAGAAAGAACAAAACATCTTAGCATCCATACATACATATACATCCACATAACTAACTGTCCACTCTTACACCATTCAAATAGAAACTACTTGTCCATTCATGATATGAACATGTAGTTCTACAAGCATGCATTCTATACACATGCACATATAAAATACATATACATCCACATAACTAAAATAAAATTCAAATCCATATCCAGTCATCTACATCACATAAGCAAAATAACATTCAAATCTATAATATTCACATTCACATCCATAACATTCACATGTCCACTCAAATATCTACATAAATATCTGCTCTTATAATCATGAAGAGATTGAACTTAATCAAAGACATGGAGAAAGAATAGACATGACCAAAAGAGTTGTTTAGCCATCTTACATACAGATATTGAAGTTGCTGCTGGAAAATGTAACTCTCCGATTTTAAAGACGAATACACCCACCTTCCCAGGTTCCCTGGTATTGCTGCAAGTAAAAGGGGCTTTAATTTGATGACAAGAAGAGACCAACAGCAACAAGACTAGAAGCCACATCAATGCGTCTGTTGATATCTTTGTTTGGATATTCCTGCAACTTCAATCATTACAAACAGAAATATGAGGGTGTATGTTAACACAGAGCTTACTCAGCAGTAATGTACTTAATCAGTGTTAGACTAGCTTGTGCAGCATTATATACTCATTCTACATGCTGTACTAGAACTCTGCATTCACTAATTTGAGATCAATGCTAGCCAGCTGGATATATCAATTACTGTTTATTCCAAAATATGCAAGAAAATGACCACCCGATTGGAACACTTAAGGTAGCAAGGCAATTCTTAAGAAAATATGCAATAAATATCCACTCATTATTCAACACATTTTCTCTTTGAACATCACTAAATGTATACAACAGACTAACAGGGTGGGTCTCTTGGCAACAAGGATAGCAAAATTCATGAAGGAAAAAATCTAAAAGAATTATGCCATATCTAACTTGCCATGTTATTGATGACTAAGGAGCTCACTGTAAAGTAGTAAAAAGTGCCTACCCGATATCAATACGTTGATGTATACGGCAGTAAGTCTCAAAAACGAACAAACTTGCATTTTCAAGGAACTCATCTCTTAATGGTACAGTAGAGAAAGTACCATCTTTAAGTGTAGATGCCAAGCAAGGGATGTGCAAATCAGTGCTGCTTTCTTTGTTGGGTTCATGTTTTCCAGACTTGAATATATATATTCAAATAACTCTAAAAGCTTACAGACCTACAATCAAAGGCAAGAGTAGTCTCAGGAACAAAACATTGCCACTGGTTTTCTTTCTACAAGTACTCGATGAATAAGAAATAAACTCTCTCCCCATTGCTAATACAGTAGAAAAAAAAAAACAAAAAAGGTTCCGGACCTGTTTTCCAGACAAATGAAGGTGGAACTTCTTTGGAGCATGGTAATTTTCTTTGATTGCATAAAAAAATTCACCTTCACTTAATGGAGGGCAACGCCAAATTATCCTGAAAGAAACTTGGATTCACCGAAACTGATCATTGCAGACTGACACAAGATATTGCATTGTAATCATTCGGCAGAAATTTTCTGCTTAGCTCATATGTACAGGAAGCACAAAAGGAAACACAAAATTCAATATGAACACACTGTTTCATATAGGGGACATACAAGGTCACCAAAATTACATCTTGATGAGATTGACTTCAATGAGATCAATACTTAACATATTAGAATCAGGTACCATATTGGATGACCGATATACACAGGTCCAACTTGTAGAGCAAGTTCAGTAGTTGTTTCAGACTTTATTTTACATATATCACATAGTGATTAGTAAGTTTGACCTGGTAAAACCAAATGCAATCTCGAGCACAGAAGATAATTGGACAAAGTTTCTAATATTCACATAAAGTACATTGATAAGACTAATGCACTGATTTCAAAAGTAGGCAACAATTATATATGCAATGGACGGATGAAAAGGAATATATTTGAGGCACTCAATACCATAAACACACAAAGTCCACCAATAATGAATTCACAGACTAGATAAATGATTTGCTGATTTACCTTGTTCTCAAACATAATCGAAAAGCGCTCATCCCTCAACAATTCACTGCGTACTTTTTTCCTTTTCTGTGATGACTTTTTCTTATCAGATGTACCATCCTTGTCCACTTCACCTTCTTCAGCTTCCTGATTCTGAAGAATGCTAGCTGCATACAAGCTGTTCACCTTGGGTAGCTTCCTCTTAATCTGCAACAGAAAAGGCCAGGGTAAAGTATTCACATGTATAGCAATGCAAAAAACAAGAGAAACTAACCAAAATCACATAATTCTCCTAATAAGATCAGGACTGAGCAAGTGGTACTCCCAGGATCATGGAAAGCTTTCAACACATCGTCTTTGTTTTTCTATCACACTGCTTTTGCATATATAAGAAGAAAATGAAGATAATGACATGTTTCTCAAAGAACAGTCTTATTATTGTGCCTGTAGCTGACATGACAGTTCCAGTAGACTTTCTTTTCAGATATTTTACTTAGTTTAGATTCATGACAAAAAATAGAAAACGAACAGTACAGTTGAAATTCATGGACTTCTAATAATTTCTAAAGAAATTTATTGATGAAACAGTACCTTGAAAAAATCAAATATCATGTTTCATATTAACTTGCAGCAACTCAGAGCTATTTGAATTTTGATCAAGTTCAAGGGCATTAAGGACTGCAAAACTCAAACTCATGAAGATAATAAATCAAGAAGAACCATATGCACATTTTTAACCCCAAAGAAATAATTCGAATGTTGATCATCAAATTCCCCAACAGATTAGTCTCCTACCAATGATCGTAAATGTTACCAAGATAAATTGTAAGGATTGCCAACATCAAACAGACTGATTATAAGATCTGAATCTATTTGCTCATACCAAACTGAGACAGAAGCAAATGAAACAGATATAGATGCTAAGAAAAAAAAAAAAAATATATATATATATATATATATATATATATATTACTCCTCCAAGCATCCCAAACTGAATTACAAAATGCAGAACGAAGAAGAAAGGATCAACCGTAATGCGAGAAACACGTTCAGCTTCCAGTTTTTCTTGTTTCTTCTTCTCTATGTAATCTTCATATTCAAATGAATTTGCCAAAGCTCGTGCCTTGAATAAAAAATAAGGAAAAAAAATAAAATGTAAATTAATTGAAACAACATGAAAAGCACTGCATGTTGTAAAGAATCTCATTTTAGGAACAAGATTTCTTAGTCTCTCAGCCATCATCTAGTGCTATGCTTTCAGAGAAATCAAAATCCATGCAATTTCTAGATATACATGAAAATTTAAGACCATACCTTTCTGTACACCTCGTAGTTGATAAAGTAGCCGTGCAACTAAGACTTTAAGTATCCCAAATCCAACCTTTCAAGCTCTTCTTCAGTTACAAATTTCAAATTCTCATATATGATTGTCTCAGCACTCTCCTCCTCATCCTTTCATGTGGGAAAAAAAAAAACAGAACAGTAAGCAAACAGTATATATGGACATACTTTTGTTTTCATTTAAAGCAAGAAAAAATCTAACATTAAAAAAATTCATGTTGTTAGGAACGCAGAAAAGACCATCTCACCACTATCTTATCAAGGTTCTCAATCCATTTTGGAGCAGGTCCAAGGGCAGGTATGAAGTAGGAAGGAATTTGACTATGGTCAAGAGCAAACAACATCAAGCCACTCCCAGAAAAGATGCATACATCATTAATATCTCCACCACTAGGCTGAATGCTGGTCAAATTGTCTCTCTGGAAAACATACAAGTTATGCTTGCACCAAACAGCATCGCAAAATGGTAAAAAATTACTGAAAAAGAGAAAAAGGACAAAAACATCACTTAATTCTTACAGTAGAACTTAACAGACCACCAACTCCCAAGATTACTTATTCCCCATCCAGGATAGTATAACCTACTTTGACAGACCAACTCTCAATTTTTCTCTGCAGTGTCGCAAACAAACTCCTTCACATATTTTCTTTGTGGACATTTCTCTTGTCAGTTTCTATTCTCAAAAATTTTTATATGATCTTTATCAACCAACTGAAAACAAAGACACATCAACATCAAATAATTACACCCACCAGTACTTTTTTAATTGCATCCCTCTCAGGAGGGGAGAAAAAAAAATCTATAGTTATAACCTGTAACGTGAAAAAGTAATATTTTACAAGGAAAGGAAGCAACAATAGTAGCAAAAAAGTTCACACGAACTGAAATGAAAAGAAAAGCCTGCTGTTCCAGCTCAAGTGCAGTCCCAAGAAGAATCCCTTACCGTATCAGGATCCCAGATATTGACAATGTGACGATCTGCACTGATCAGTTTTGGTGACACTAAACTGAGAGTCTGGTGCCATTTTATGCTCACTATTGGGCTGTCATTCCTATATGTCATTAACTCATGTATAAGTAAATAATCATCCCACAAGAGGAAAGAAGAAGAGGCTATAAAAAATTACAATGTGGTTGAGAAGAACTGTGGAATCCACAGAATACTTACTTGTGGTCCTTCTCTTTAATGGGATTAGATGAACGCAAGTCATAGATCAGTACCTGCATTCATGGAATAAATGTGGTGAGGCAGAGAAAAATGTTGCCACCCATTGTTGACAGAAATTGCTCAGCAACCCATCCAAACAGATATGAATATAGGAAAAAGAAACAACAGGGGAGAAGTCTAGAAATGACAAGCTATTTTGCATGGTTAGCACCCAATTTAAGTGACATGTAAAAGTATTCAAATTGATTGAACTTGTACATGCACACTGAAATGCAGCAGCTCTTTCCCACTTACAACACTCATCCTCAACAATTGTCACTCATAAGGAAATGGCACCACTAAGAGGAAATATTGATGCATTTTCCAAACTGCGAACAAAGATGACTTTACCATCTCAATCACTGTATCGATGATCCCAAAACTAAGATCTTCATCTATCAAAGTCTGTGACATGATATGTTTATGAAACTAAAAAGTTCTACACGCATTTCCCATTCCCCTAGCAGATAACTGCCATTATCCTGGTGGTGATAATCCCACTGCCATAGTACCCAGAATATGACAAATTTGCATCACATTATGCTGAAAGTACCATTCTAGCAGACCAAATAAATATTCATGGTATTGATTCCTTGAAGAGTTGCCGTCACCTTTGAGTAACCTTAAACCATTTGGAAGAGTTAACTAATTGATCAAAGATTAACACCTAGAAATTAACAAAGAAAGAAGTTTTCTAATGCAAAGTGTTAGGACAAGACAATCAGAAAAAGATGAGAATTAGTTGTCACGGACCAAACAAGGTCTCGGAGGATAAGTATACATTAAATCATTAACAAAAGCTCCATCATGGGTTTTCAGGACTACCTTGCCAGAGCTACTTCCAACAGCCAAGCGAAAGCCACTATCATGATCAAATTGCAATGCAGTGACCTCCTGCACATAGTGCAACTTTCAATGAGCTTAAAAGGTAAGTAATCACTTGAATCAAAGTTGTACTAGGAGGAAGGACATTTACTATAGAGTAATATGTCAACAAAGAGATTACTTTAAGAAAATCCATACTTGGCAACTACACAGATATCGTATTAGAATATTAGAATCAGGATAGAAGAGACTTCTCATATCAACTTTGGGACAACTGAACCAGCTATAAGAATTAAAGAGTGAAGGCTGAAGCATACTAGCAACCTACGAGATTTTAATGGGCAAGTGGAAGAAGGAACACTGCCCTGGAATGGGGAAATGTTCTCCTAGTTCGTGCGAGGATAGAAATGTGGGACTGTGATGCGGTGTTGGTGGGTCGTACCTTGGATGGAGGAGCAGAGGCGGCAATGATGACCCACGCTTCTCCTCGAGCTTGGAAGCAGGGGCTAGAAAGGGCACAGAAGAAAGCTTCGGGCATGGATGCGAAGACGACACTGGAGGGTTGAGACGACGATTGCCGCGGTCGACCAGGTCGCCAGGTCGTGCATGACAACAGCAGGTGATGACGGCGGCGTGCTAGGGCATAGATGATCACGGCGGCGTCTGGCTTGGACGACGACGATGGTGACCGAGGGCGCGGTCGGTGTCCGGCTTGGACGATGACGATGGTGGCCGAGGGCGTGCTAGCTAGGGTGTGGATGATCACGGCGGTGTCCGGCTTGCACGACGATGAGGGCGCGGTCGACGTCGGGCTTCGATGATGACAAGGGTGCGGTCGGCGTCGGGCTTGGGCGATGATGAGGGGGCAGTCGGTGTCGGGCTTGGATGACGACGAGGGCGGCGCAGGTGCGGTCAGCGTCGGGCTTCGACGACGACGAGGGCGCGGTCGGCGTCAGGGGCTTGGTCGTGCTAGGGCGCAGTCAGCGTCGGGGGTTCGTCGTGCAGAAGGAGGTATCCGCCGAACCCCTACATATCCCAGGCTTTTTATTTCCCGCCCAAGGGAAATGTATTGCCGCCACAACTATATACTCACGGTTCCTATTTTTTTAGGATATTATGAATAGACCAATACCTATATTTGGTAGCTTTTCATAGGTGTATACATCTTTTTGTTACACTTATTAATAAACTATGGCTAAAATAAATATATTCTCTCACGATTTATAAAAACCGTAACTATATATTCGTATCTACATATGGTTAAAAAAAGTGTGTGCATAACCTTGCAACGAACGGATTTAACATGTATAATTATGGTATATACCTACGTATTACCCTACTATAGGTAAATTCTGTGGGTATAGCTCCAATTTGTTGTAGTGATATAGGAGTGGTTCAACAATCTCCCCCTTTTGGTGATGACAAAATTTACGAGAATTTTCTAACAAAAACTTTAAGCATAGAAAATTCATAGATAATCCTCTCCCCCTTTTTGTCACTAACCAAAAAGGAAGGATCTAACTATGCATTCTCTCCCCTTTGTAATAATTTCTTACCATTAAGGGGTTCAACAATGATTGACATTAATGAATAACTCCCCCTTAGTATGTGCTCCCCCTGAATGAGAGATTCCACCTGAATGAGACTTGCAAATAGTTGTTAGTAATATTAAAATTTTAAAATAAATTAATGACTACTCCCTCTTCAGATGTGAGTTGGATGAAGAGCTGGCAGTCACCAATGTCTTGAGCATCGTTTGTTCCTGATGCTCCAAGGCTATCCTGCAAATAAACTACTCAACAGTAGGTACCCAAATCTTTTTGTATCCTTGATGGTTAGATGCATAAAAATATCCTTTCGGGATCCATAATAGGTGCCTTGTTGTGTAGGTGTTTACTATGTGTCCTAATTTATTGCAATGAGAACAACAATGAATATAATCTATTTTGCAGTTCTTATTGTTTTTATAATGTCTATTTAGAACACAATTTTTGGAAACTTTTTCTTTTACAGGGTCATTTTTCTGAGGCATCTTGGTTTCTTTTAAAAATTTTGGTAATGGATATTTTTTTAGGAATTATGACTTGTTTTCCTTTTTTCAGGAGGTTCGTATCCAAGACCCTGCTTGTTATTTCCAGATTTTGACCCTTTTAAACATAGAGCTAGAGATGTTTTTCCTTTAGTTAACTTTCTAACTGATTCTTTTAAATAAAGATTTTCTTCAGTTAGAGTTTTTAATTTTTCTTCTAACTCTAATTTTCATTGTCCTTATTTTTTAAATCTGCATTCAAAAGATACATGTTATCTTTACTGTCCTTTAATTGTTTTTCTATTTGCTCCAATTCAGATTTAAGATCAGAATTGGTGTTTTCTAATAAAATAGTGTTGTTTTTCAGATTCTTTAATTCTTTTACAACATTTTTATGTTTTTCATATAGTTCATTAAATACTTCTTCTAAGTCTTCAGACTTTGACCCTGAATCAGTGCATGAATCAAAAAATGAGTTAGAATGTACCTCATCTAGTCCTACCATGAGCATTTTATGATGATCTCATTCTGAAGACTCCCAATAATAGGTTAGCATGGGAGGGATAAGTGCAGGGTGTGACTGTTCAGCCTCTATTTTGTTGGATCGAGATGGCACTACAGTTGTCCTAGAGGGGGGTGAATAGGACTTCTTGCACTTTAAAAATTATCTAAAAACTAAATGACACTAAATGGAGTTGTTAGTAATTAGTGTGGTGTGTGTGAAACAAGTGAAAACTTGGCAGAATCAATCACACAAAAATGCACAAGGATTTTATCCTGGTTCGGCCCTTTCCACATGGAAGTCCTACGTCCAGTCCCCAAGAAACCACTTGGGATTTTACAAACCGCTAGTTATAGGTGCCCTGGAAGCCAATTCACGTGAGTGATGGCACTTGTAATTATGTACAATCTATTTTGGTTATATTAGAATGATATTTTCTCACTGTATATTCTATGCGTATGTATACTGTGATGTCCATGGGTCTGTACAATGGGAATTGGATCATGATGATATCATGATAATGAGGCTGATACTCTTTAAACACATATTCTAAATATTCCTAGTCATAGGTTACTCAAGAAGGACATTGAGATGACCGGAAAGACCAGTGTGCCATATACCTGTCCATGTGATGGAAGCAGCTAGTCTCATAGCTGCTTGTGTGAAGACACTAGGGATATGGTACAAGTGCTTATTAGAGAAAGAGTTCACTGAATGATCCATTCTCGGAATGTTGTATGGTTAATGATACCTAATTGTCAGATAGAGATTCCGTAGTCTCAATTGTGTAACTGGTCTTTAGACTTGAGACACCAAAAATTTCTTGTTTGAGTACTCCATTCTTTGATGCTGGATTTATAGGTCTGGATGTTCTAGGTCTAGTATAGCCAGTCATTAGGAATGGTAGCCAACCTTACGAAGGAAATTATGTGTCAATAGAGGATCATCCACTCTCGCTATCATGAGAGGAATCTCCCATATTGTCTTACTCAGGCAAATCCCTGGCTAGGGTCAATCAGATTTAGAGAGAAGGAGTTCTCCAGGAGAATCCATAAGAGTTTGACTTTAACAGATTCTGTATAGGCCTGACAACACCATGCCTAATATACGGTCTCTGGGATAATAGATGGATGAGGGACTATAGGTACATGGTAACTGTGGGCAGACAGGTCCAATGGATTTAATCACTCGTATAGTCTAGGGATTATGGCATAGTGGCCTAGTATGTTCATAATCGATGAGTTGAGTGAATTTTTATGGAGATAATAATTCACTAAGTCAGAAGGAGTTCTCACAGGTGCAACTCACGGCCAGCTCGATATTGGGCCTAGAGGGTCACACACATAAGGTGGATAACACAATGAATAGAGGATTGGATAAAAGTTATCCAATAAGCCTTATTTAACCTATTATGGACCTATTGGGTAAGACCCAATAAGTCTTGACAAGGATCTATTAACGGAGCACACCAGGATCATGCCACCTCACCCCTTCTAGAAGGAGGACACCTCATCATCATTAGCCATCATAACATGACGAGGTGTCCCTGTGAGGTGTCCCTTGTCATGATTACATGACGAGGTGTCCCTGTGAGGTGCTCTCTTGTCATCATGACATGACGAGGTGTCCCTGTGAGGTGTCCCTTGTCATGATTACATGATGAGGTGTCCCTACGAGGTGTCCCTCTTGTCATCATGACATGATGAGGTGTCCCTATGAGGTGTCCCTTGTCATGATTACATGATGAGGTGTCCCTACGAGGTGTCCCTCTTGTCATCATGACATGATGAGGTGTCCCTATGAGTGTCCCTTGTCATGATTATATGACGAGGTGTCCCTACGTGGTGTCCCTCTTGTCATCATGACAGGATGAGGTGTTCCTGCGAGGTGTCCCTTGTCATCATGACATGATGAGGTGTCCCTGATGAGGTGTCCTTTAGGCTCTCTATAAATAGAAGGGGGTTCTCTTTGAAGTTCATGGACTAGAGCTTGAGAGGAGAAACCACCTTCTTCATCCCCCTTCCCATCTCTCCCTCATGTGCTCTCCCTAGGAAAGAGGAGAACTAGGAGGGTCGAGCCCTCTTGTTGTTGCTGCTACTTGATGCTATTGGCTGCTGTGTGGCGTTGCACGACGTGGAGGAGTGGCACCACTGGTGTAGGAGGGGTCATCATCATCTCCGATCATCCACTATATGGATACCGTTAGAGGGAGTCTCGTGAGAGCTCCTTCAAACAAGGACTAGTTCTGCGCTTCAGGGGATATACGATCTCTCCTAGGTGAGATTGTCTCACACCTTATTTGTATATATGTTTACATGCACCATACATCATAGTCCGATCAAGTACATGAATAGAAATCAATTTTTGTTTTGTTTTACTTCCGCTGCGCATGTGATGCCCCTAGTCGATTTCCAATAGTGGTATCAGAGCCAAGGTTAGGCTATGATGTTTGGGTTTTGATATTTTGATTAATTCAGATCGATTAAGAGTTAATCCATGTATTAGATTAAGAGTTAATCTAATATTTTTATTAGTTAAAGTGTTTAATTAATTTCTAGTAGCTTATATATATGCATGTGATGTGTATATTGTGGGCGGATAATCATGGACCTATTTGTGGATGGTGATTCATTGGGGTCTGCGAGCCCCCTTCTCTTTCTCATTAAAATTGTTGTGTATTTCTACCTCTCCCAATGGTGTAATTCCCCTTGATATGATCAAGGTTTCTTAATTGATTAAATGTACATTTTTGGGCCTGTGTGTCTATAGTCATTTGTAATTATTGTAATTATTTGAAATCACTCTCGGAGGCACGGCAGAAGCGTGGAATTACCGACAGAGCTAATGACCAAGAGGAGGATGAACACCATGCATGGGATGCGTTGGGTACACACATAGGGTTTAGTGATCAAGTCTTTTTGCTCAGGCTTGATCACGCTAGAATTTGGTCCATGATCATTTCGTGTGGCTATTTATATATATGATTTATATTGATTTCCCCACCTACTAGGTACATATTTGTATGCGATGTAAGTATATTCTAAATATATGTGTGGAACATTATTTAGCTATGAGACCACTCAAATAAAAACTCCCTCTATTACTAATATATTAAGTCAGCAAGTGTGTGGCAATAAGATTGACTCACTTGGCCTTCCATCATTATAAGGCAAACGACGTCTTTTCTTGATATAGAATGGGTTGGCAGAGTCACTCCAGACTCACCAATATTGGGATTTGATATCTGGCCTATGACATAGAGATGTTACCGGTGACTTGAGGACAGGGTATGCTTGGCCGAGTCCCTCGGGAGCATATCACCGAATCAAACTCATCTAGTAATGATGGTGTTGACTTAACCAAACATCATAGATGGCAGAGTCCCTCTGGGCCATGGTGATTTGGAGGCCAAATGATGACTGGAATCACAAGAGTTGTCATTGACAAGAGTTGCCTACCATTTGGGCTTGGTATGATTGGTCGAGTCCCTCGAGGTCATGCCAAATTAGATCCCAATCCCCACTAGGAGTTTTCCGAAAACTTCCAATTCACATGCTAGAGGGTGTCATGTGTCTTGCGAGAAAATAGTGGGATAAAATTAAGATAAAAATCCATGTCTTAATTTTCTACAAATTCAAAAGTTTGTATGTTGTTTATTTCTGCTACATCTTTATTTTTTTAAAAAAATGTCATTTGCAAACCCACTCCATAGCATATTAGATGCCAATCATCTCACTGGTCCTAACTACACTGATTAGCTTCGGAACCTAAGAATTGTTCTTACAGTGGAGAAAATTGCGTATGTCCTCAATGAGATTGTGACTGAGCCAGTGGAAGGGACTAGTGAGGAAGTTATTTCTCACTATAAGAAGTTTAAGGAGGACTCGATTCTTGCTCAATGTTATATGTTAACCTCTATGACTCCCGAGCTGCAAAGACAGCATGAAAAGATGGATGCTAAATCCATCATGCTGCATCTCTACACCTTGTTTGAGGAGCAAGGACGGACTCAAAGATACGAGATATCAAAGAGTCTGTTCAAGATGAGGATGACAGAAGGGGCATCGGTTCAGAACCATGTCCTAAAGATGATTGAGTGGATCGAGAAGCTCACAGGTCTAGGACTTGTCCTCGAGGATGACCTGTGCATGGATCTAATACTTCAATCCCTTCCATATTCCTTTTCACAGTTCATTATGAATTTCAATATGAAGAAGATAGTGGCAACCCTACCTAAGCTCCTTAATATGTTGAGGGAAGCTGATGGTTCCATTAAGAAGGAGAAACCAGTTCTCCATGTTGATGAGATCAACAAGAAGAGGAAGGCACGGAAGACCATTAAGAAGGGAAAAAGCAAAGGAAACAAAGCGGGCAAGGCAAAGGTTGCCAAGAAAGACTCGACCAAGGACAAAGGAAAATGCTTCCACTGTGGCAAGGATGGGCAATGGAAGAGGAACTGCAAGGAATACCTTGCAGAAAAGGCAAAGTAGAATCTTGGAGAAGTTTCAGGTATATTCATGATTAATCTCCATTTGTCAGAAAATTATGATAATGCATGGGTATTAGCATGTACATCTCATATTTGCAATTCGTTGCAGGTTCTGACAAAGTGTAGGAGACTGGCAAAGGGTGAGGTTGACTTAAGAATGGGGAATGGTGCAAAAGTTGTTGTTGTTGCTGTCAGCGAAGTCAATCTGCTAGTACCTCATGGAGCCACACTTGTGTTGGGTAAATGTTACTTTGTTCCTACTATCATTAAAAACATCATTTCCATTTCATGTTTGACTAAAAATGGATATAAGTTTGTTTTTGAGAACAATGGTTGTTCACTGATTTTGGATGATGAGATCATTAGTAAAGGAACATTGTTCAATGGTTTGTTTACATTAGATGTTGCTTCACATGTCATGAATGTTAGTACGTTTAAAAGAAAGAGAGATGAGGTGAACGAGGCTTACCTATGGCATTGTAGGCTAGGTCATATCCATAAGGGTCGAATTCAAAGGTTGTTAAAGGATGGATATTTGGACCCATTTGATTATGAATCATATGCAACATGTGAATCTTGCCTTCAAGGAAAATTGACCAACTCTTCATTTAGTGGAACTGGAGAGAGAGCTTCTGAGTTACTAGGACTCATACATACTGATGTATGTGGACCTATGTCCATACAAGCCAGAGGAGGATATTCTTACTTCATTACATTCACTGATGACTTCTCAAGGTATGGACATGTGTACTTAATGAAGTACAAGTCTAAGGCTTTTGAAAAATTCAAAGAATATAAGAATGAAGTAGAAAATTATATTAGAAAAAGTAAAAAGATTCTTCATTCAGATCGAGGAGGAGAGTACTTGAGTACAGAGTTCACCCAATTTATAAAGGACCATGGGATTCTATCCCAATGGACTCCTCCTCATACACCTCAGCTCAATGGTGTATCGGAAAGGAGGAATCACACACTGTTGGATATGGTGCGATCCATGATGAGTTTTGCCAACCTGCTCATATCATTTTGGGGATATGCCCTACAAACCACAACTTACCTTCTGAACAGAGTTCCAACTAAGGTGGTAGTGTCTACTCCATATGAGATATGGAAAGGGAAGAAACCCAATCTTAAAGTTATTAAGATTTGGGGCTGCCCTGCCCACGTTAAGAGACACAATCCCGATAAATTGGAATCCAGGTCAGAATGGTGCATATTCGTGGGATACCCCAAAGAAACTTGTGGGTATTACTTCTATCAACCTAAGGACCAAAAGGTCTTTGTTGCCAAGAGAGGTGTTTCTTGAGAAGGAACACATTCTTGGTGGAAACAGTGGGAGTGTGATAGAATTGAGTGAGGTTAGGGAACCTAGCTCAAGCACCATTCAACAAGAAGAATCTGTTCAAGTACCTATCATACAAATTCCAAATTTGCGTAGGTCAAGTAGAGTTCCTATCCCTCGTGAAAGATATGTGGGACATATCAAGGGACAAGACTCCGAGGATATTGATCCTCAAACCTATGAGGAGGCTATTATGAGCATAGACTCCAGGAAATGGCAAGAGGCCATAAATTCTGAGATGGATTCCATGTACTCCAACTAGGTTTGGAACCTAGTTGATGCACCTGAGGGTATTGTACCCATTGGGTGCAAATGGATCTTCAAGAAGAAAATTAGAGTAGATGGAAAGGTAGAGACCTTTAAGGCAAGGCTTGTGGCAAAAGGATATCGTCAAAGGCAAGATATTGACTATGACGAAACCTTCTCGCCCGTCGCCATGCTAAAATCTATCAGAATTTTATTGACCATAGCAGCATACCATGACAATGAGATCTGGCAGATGGATGTGAAAACCGCATTCCTCAATGGCAACCTCGAGGAAGAGGTGTATATGATACAGCCTAATGGATTCATTTTCGAGAAAAGTCCAGATAAGGTGAGCAGGTTGCTTAAGTCCATTTAAGACTTATGACTTCGTTAAGGAGGTAATCAGATCTTATGACTTCGTTAAGAACGAAGATGAGCCTTGTGTATACAGGAAGGTAAGTGGGAGTGTTATCATTTTTTTGGTGTTGTATGTGGATGACATCCTCATCATTGGAAATGATATTGGAATGCTATCCACATTTAAGACTTGGTTATCAAAGAACTTCTCCATAAAGAACTTAGGGGAAGCATCCTACATTTTGGGGATTCAGATCTAAGAGGATGCTTGGCTTGTCCCAGTCCATGTACATAGACACCATAGTCAAAAGATTTGGCATGAAAAATTCCAAAAGAGGTCTCATACCATTGAGACATGGAATTTCTCTTTCTAAGAGTATGTCCCCAAAGACTCTAGAAGAAAGGGTATACATGGAGAGAATACCCTATGCGTCTGCTATAGGATCTATCATGTATGCAATGTTATGTACTAGACCTGATATAGCACATGCTCTAAGTGTTATGAGCAGGTATCAGGTAGATCCAGGTTTGGAACACTGGAAGGCAGTAAAGTGTATCCTTAAGTACTTAAGAAGGACTAAGGATCTTTTACTAGTATATGGAGGAGGTAGCCTCAAGGTTGAAGGCTACACAGACTCAAGTTTCCAGTCTGATATCGATGATAGTAAGTCTAACTCAGGGTATGTTTTTACCCTGAATGGAGCAGCAGTTAGCTGGAAGAGTTCCAATCAAGAGACTACTACTGACTTGACTATCGAGGCGGAGTACATTGCTGCTTCAGAAGCAGCAAAGGGAGTTGTCTAGATGAAAATGCTCATCACAGATTTAGGATTGGTGTCTGGCCATGAAGAGCCAATTTCATTGTTCTGCGACAACAACGAGGCGATTGCTCAAGCAAAGGAATCTAGGTCTCATTCGAAGTCTAAGCACGTTCTAAGGAGGTTCCACTTGATCAGAGAGATCGTGGCCCATGGCGATGTAGCAGTAAAAAGAATTTCATCCGATGATAACATTACAGATCCACTGACAAAACCACTTACTCAAATTATTTTTGAGCGACACCGAGGTCTGATGGGAATCAGACATGTAGATGATTAGTTTTAGGTCAAGTGGGAGATTGCTAGTTATAGGTGCCCTGGAAGCAAATTCAGGTGAGTGATGGCACTTGTAATTATGTACAATCTCTTTTGGTAATATTATAATGGTATTTTCTCATTGTATATTCCATGCATATGTATACTGTGATGTCCATGGGTCTGTACAATGGGAATTGGATCATGATGAGATCATGATAATGAAGCCGATACTCTTTAAACATAGATCCTAAATATTCCTAGTCATAGGTTACTAAAGAAGGACATTGAGATGATAAGAAAGACCGGTGTGCCATATACATGTCCATGTGATGGAAGCAGCTGGTCTCATAGTTGCTTGTGTGGAGACACTAGGGATATAGTACAAGTGCTTATTGGAGAATGAGTTCACTGAATGATCCATTCTCGGAATGTTGTATGGTTAATGATACCTGATTGTCAGATAGAGATTTTGTAGTCTCAGTTATGTAACTAGTCCTTAGACTTGAGAAACCAAAGATGTCTTCTTTGAGTACTCCATTCTTTGATACTGGATTTATAGGTCTAGATGTTCCAAGTCTAGTATAGCCAGTCATTGGGAATGGTAGCCAACCTTACGAAGGCAATTATGTGTCAATAGAGGATCATCCACTCTCAGTATCATGAGAGGAATATCCCATATTGTCTTACTCAGGCAAATCCTGGCCAGGGTCAATCAAATTTAGAGAGGAGGAGTTCTCCGGGAGAATCCGATAGGAGTTTGACTTTAACGGATTCCATATAGGCCTGACAACACCATGCCTAATATACGGTCTCTGGGATAATAGATGGATAAGGGACTATAGGTATATGGTAACTGTCGGCAGACAGGTTCAATGGATTTGATCACTCGTATCGTCTGTGGATTATGGCATAGTGGCCTAGTATGTTCATAATCAATGAGTTGAGTGAATTTTTATGGAGATAATAATTCACTAAGTCAGAAGGAGTTCTGACGGGTGCAACTCACGGCCAGCTCGATATTGGGCCTAGAGGGTCACACACATAAGGTGGATAATGCAATGAATAGAGGATTGGATAAAAGTTATCTAATAAGCCTTATTTAACCCATTATGGACCTATTGGTAAGACCCAATAAGCCTTGACAAGGATCCATTAAGGGAGCATACTAGGATCATGCCACCTCACCCCTTCTAGAAAGAGGACACCTCATCATCATTAGCCATCATGACATGACGAGGTGTCCCTGTGAGGTGTCCCTTGTCATGATTACATGACGAGGTGTCCCTGCGAGATGTCCCTCTTCTCATCATGACATGACGAGGTGTCCCTGTGAGGTGTCTCTTGTCATGATTACATGACGAGGTGTCCCTGCGAGGTGTACATCTTGTCATCATGACATCACGAAGTGTCCCTGTGAGGTGTCCCTTGTCATGATTTCATGACAAGGTGTCCCTCTTGTCATCATGACATGACGAGGTGTCCCATGTCATGGTTATATGACAAGGTGTCCCTACGAGGTGTCCCTCTTGTCATCATGACAGGACGAGGTGTCCCTGTGAGGTGTCCCTTGTCATCATGACGTGATGAGGTGTCCCTGATGAGGTGTCCTTTAGGCTCTCTATAAATAGAAGGGGGTTCTCTTTGAAGTTCATGGGCTAGATCTTGAGAGGAGAAACCAACTTCTTCATCCCCCTTCCCATCTCTCCCTCCTGTGCTCTCCCTAGGCAAGAGGAGAACTAGGAGGGCCGAGCCCTCTTGTTGTTGCTGCTACTTGCTGCTGTTGGCCACTGTGTGGCATTGCACGACGTGGAGGAGTGGCACCACTGGTGTAGGAGGGGTCATCGTCATCGCCGATCATCCACTGTGTGGATACCGCTAGAGGGAGTCTCGCGAGAGCTCCTTCAAACAATGACTAGTTCTGCGCTTTAGGGGGTATACGATCTCTCCTAGGTGAGATTGTCTCACACCTTATTTGTATGTATGTTTACAAGCACCGTACATCATAGTCCGATCAAGTACATGGATGGAAATTGATTTTGTTTTGTTTTACTTCTGCTGCGCATGTGATGCCTCAAGTCGATTTCCAACACTAACTGCCAAGAATACTTGGCCTTCTCTCAAACCTGAGTTGTATTACAAATCCACTTGCTCCCAAGCAAGTCTTCCCTTTTCCAAGGGGTACAAGACTACCTACACCAGTAGGACTTCCCTTTACAAGAGTGGCACTGCAGGGAGCAAACCCCCTTTGGGTTATCTTTATACAGAAGTGAAAATATACTAGTGTGTCTGCTTAATAGGATAAGCAAACACAGAGAATCAGAAAGAGAAATAAATGAAAGTGAGTTTCTAGCTCTTTCTAAATTGAGAAGGTGGACAAAGAGAGATTTACAATACAGACTGCCACCTAGGAGGACAAGACCTCTTGAAACTAATGAGCAGCAAGGAAGTCAAAGACTGAGGAGCAGCTTTCTCTCATTGTGATGGCACTTCTTGCTTTGGCTTTCAGAATCGAGTGGAGTGTATGCCTATGTCTTGTGTTCCCTCTATGTATTCTAGTTCGAATTTTGGCATATATATATATATAAGCTTCAAATATCTTCCCGTTTGAATCTGACCGTTGGAAGCTAGCCGTTTGAAGGATATCCATTTGAGCTTTGGATATTGATGTCTTTAAGATTTCTGTTATGACAATCATTCATTTCAGCTCTAGAGGTTCTAACATCTTCATGCTATGTGGGTAGCTTCATGGGTTGATAGATAGTTTCAAGGAAGTTCTGTGAGTGTCATGCTCCAGGCCGAAGGCTTAGGCATGCTTCATTAAATGTTCTTCAAACATGAAAGGACAAGATGAACGCATATACCTCCATACATACCTTCGGAGGTAGGTGAAAATAAAAGTATATAAAGTATGAAAAAGTTTAGACAGAAGTTCAGAACATTTAAGAATGAGCAGACAGTCTCACATGATCTCTTTCTGAAAGTCATGGAGTTTCTAACAGTGGCAGGTAGGTTCTGACAGATAGCACACACAGCTTATACCTGTCAAGCATTTAACTCATGACCATCTGTCGATCAAAGATAAACTTATCTTCCTGTCATTGGAAGAGATAACAAGTATATCTAAATCTTTACAGATCTCAAGAAGGATATTTCGCAGGTGAATAATATTGAATAAAATATTTTTCCCGCCAAAAAGATAATAAAAATTTAGCAGAAAGATACTTACACAAGGTATTCAAAAGAATATATATTTCAACATGAACCATGAACACTCATTAAGAATTATGATTAAGTTCGTGTTTACTGATATAATCATAAAGATTATCTAAGTACAGGTACACAGAAGTTGATATGAGAAACTTCGACTTTCAAGAAGTCGGAGTAAGAAACAATAGTGCAACTGTAACAGATAATGAACTTCGACTTTAGAAGAAACACAACTACTTCGACTTTATAGAAGTCAGAGTAAGTCCAATTTCGACTTTCAAGGAGTTGAAGTAAGGCTCAATAGATAAGCAATTAGTACAAAGACTTTGACTTTTCAGGAGTCGGAGTACTGCCAGACTTTGACTTCTCAGGAGTTGGAGTACTGCCAGACTTCGACTTCTCTGGAGTCAGATTGCTACCTGTTTGTTCATCAATCGAAGCATTACTTCGACTTTCCTAGAGTCGGAGTGTGATATACAGTATACGTTGTGGACTTAGAAAAATTTTGTGGACTTCAAAAAATTTCGTTTGTGTTGATACTTAGATTCTGTGTAAAACATGAACTTTAGCTAAGATATATTTGTATAAATAAGAACCTTTTGAATTATTATTTTTCATTAATGGCACTGACAAAGATATTAAAAGGTTTTGTCATAGCAAAAATATCATGATAAATGCTTTAATATATTAGTAAAATAGAAAGAAGTAGTTGCTCAACAATTCTCACCCTTTTTGTTAATGAAAAAAACTTTAAAATAGATAGTAAAAATTTGTTTTGAATGGGTTTGAATTTATCCTGTTCTCTTATTTCTCCCGTCTATAAAATTTTGTTTTCTCTCTTCTCCCCCTTTGTGACATTAATAGAAAGGATAAGAGATACACAAGAGAAAGAGATAGAGACAAACATAGAGATTTGTATTAAGTTCAGCAAGGAACATTAATGAGTGAAAGAGGAACTAGGAAGATAGAGGGAAGAAGTGACTTGAGCAAAGAATGGTTGAATAAGATCTCATATCTTGCACTCATTGTTAGGAAAGAAAAATGAAAATTTCTGTCTATCTATGTTGTAAGAAGGTCCTATAGCAGAGATTTTCTTATAGAATTTGACATGCCTGCGATGATACCAATTCAGTCTTCTATGGTAGTTATCATCAGACAGGGTACTCCTAAGGGGAACAAATTTCTTCTTGGCTACCTAATGCAGAAAGTCATGCTCAGTGAGGTTCCAATGAAGACCCTGGGAGTGAACTGCTTTCTTGGCTTGGTAATAGATAATGTATCTCTGTGTCCATTTCTGAAACACAGATTTCCAAAGAATGTCATAAGCCTTAAGGAGATAGACGGAAGGAGATAATTTGAGTTTCTGACACTCTTCACTTTCTGCTGGATAAGGTACTACCCACTCATCTTCATTCAATCTCTTAGACACTGCAAAGCAGTGCCGAAAGTCCTTCATGTGCTGAGAATTCTTAGAAGCTTGCATCATGGCAAATCTATGGAAGGATAGCTTGATGTTATACTTAACTTTGAATCTAGCTGCTATCCGGATATGCTTATTGAACACAATCTGAGCAAACTGCTTCCTGGAGGAAATAGCACCAACTATACTGGGATGCAGTCTAGAGGGCAGTCCAATAGTCATGAAAGGAGTAATTGGTCTTTGACCTGAAGTGATCATCCGCCACTGCCCTTTGTTGACATCTGGCAAGCCTAACTTGAATCTTTCATCATTGAAGACCTTCATTGTAGTGTAGCAACCTAGATCTCTCTAAGCTGGTTGCTGAAAAGGTCAAAGAACCTTAGATTGAGGTGAGAAGAGGGTTTCTAGACTTGGCTGAAATGAATTTTTCGACTTCAGCAGGGTAAAGATGAGAAATTCTGACGGGGATGAACTATGGCTTTTCTGTGTGATAAGATTTACATCAGCCAATAGAACTTTAGAGGTTTTGACTAGAAGAGGGAGCCAGTCTTCGAACTTGTAGTCTGACATCCCATGGACTTCAAGGAAAGCTTTTATTGACAAAAATTCTTTGAAAAAACTCATGCAATGTTCAGAGTGGTAGATGAAAGCATACCAAAAAGGTGGAAGAAGAGAGCTATGGCCATGACGAATTGCTCTAGAGGGTAGTACCATGCTAGGTACTATCTGGCCAATAGAAGAAGTAGAGCTAATAGTAGAAGAAATTGAGGACGAGGGAGGAGTAGAAAATAAGTGTAGAGGTAAGGTATGGAGAGTGGGAGTATCCACAATGTGAGTTTTGAACCTATACTTCAAGGGAAAAGAAGGGATTGAAGTATTTATTGGAGTCTATATTTCTGTTTGAGAGATGGAAGGAGGAGGATCAGTGGATGTAGAAGGGATAGGTTAAGAAGTGGAAGGAGGTGGTTGTTCAATAGCTGGTGGAGGTGTAGGGTCAGTAGCAGGAAGGTCAGCAGGAGGAGGAGTGAGAGCAGGAGGAGATGTCACGCCCCGACGCGGAATATCGAAACGTGAGGCAGTTGCAAGTGAATGGTAGAGAGCGAGTACTAGACATCAAACCATTGGGCAAGAATAAATACTAAAGCAAATTCATTTCATTAATATTCTTTCCAATGTCTAGTTACAACCACTAATATCAGAGCCATTCTATAGGGCCTAATTACATTGAAATAAAGCAAAAGACTAACTATGACTCTAACATATTGCTAGGATGCTAGGGTACTCGTGATGTCACTCCTAGTCATTCCCATCCTCTTAAGTGTATAGTTCATCCTCGGTCTCACCTGAGAACACAACGACAAATAATGCAGGGTGAGCGATAACTCCGAGTAGGACTTAAATCTCAATAGTCAAGCAGGCTTTAAATGATTAATACTTTAAAAGGTAGAGTAACTAATGATAGAGCGAGAGAGTCAAGTAACATGAGAGATAGCATGATAGCACATGAACGAAATAGCACAAATCCTCAAATATAGCAAGAGTGTCGAGTATAGAACAAAATAGCAAGATGGCCATAGCACAAATAGCACAAAGTATAGCAATAGCACAACGAGTATAGTATAGCACTTTTGTCCATAGACAACGAGAGAACATAACACTTTTTTATTGTCATTTAGTTAGTTGAGATAGATAGCACTCGAGTGTAATGCCAAACACTCTGATCATTTAACTCCCATGGGCACTAGCACTTTCGGGCGCACATCCCAGGACCAGATCGGGCCCTTTATATATTGCCAGGCATTGGTTATATTGTTTATCTTTAGACAATCAGTCAATGGCCAATATAGAGTACCAAGAAATAGATGAGAGCACTAGATGGATAGGCGAGATAGTAGAGACAACGTGAATAGATGAGCGAATAGAGTATAGATGAGAGCTAGTGGACATTGCACGTATCACGTCGAGTAAACAAGCGATAATAACAGTTGCACAACACGTGCACATGGTGTTGGCAGTCAGGTGGAACTCACTAGCTTTCCGCTAGCCATGTTACGCACGGGTCCAGGGGTCCGGCATAATTCAAGATAAGAGCGAACTTCTATTAGCCGTTTAGATCGTGCTGATCCTAAAGGCTGTAATAGGTGTTAGGGTACAATCGGCTCGTCGACCATGTGGGAATCCATGGACAGAGGAGACGTACGGAGGCTTTGAATAAAGACTCACTTGTCCGGCGGAAGGAGTATCCGACGGAGAGTTTGTCCAAGTCAAGAAAGTGTGTAGATAGAAACAAGTGCTCGACATTCTAGAGGAATTCTAGAACAGTGGAGCGTCGGTATCGGTGTTCCAAAACATCGCGAGAAACGTACACAAGTATATTAAGAATGAGGCAATTTAATGACATAAATTACCAGATAAATTATGTAATATGTTCATGCCAATTAAGACATATTTGGATGATTCAATGTGTGTGTGCATGTGAATAAAAAAATCATGAATAAGATAGGTCATGTGATGGACTTAAATTAATTAAAATATACTCTATATTTACAACTTCGTTTTTCAGTGTTTAACATGGTTAACAAGATATGGGAATAGCTGAAGCACAACAAGACTTGCAAAAATATGGGTTTTCCTACAAAAAGTCAGATCGCGACACACCCTAATGAGGGTTGCGACAGGGTCCACTGAGATCGCGACGGGGTCTTGTACAGGTCGCGGCGGGCTTGTCGGTTCGGGCAGGCAGATCGCGACGGGGTCATGTGAGGGTTGCGACGGGCTCAGGCAGACCGGGCAGCAGATCGCGACCAGATTGCAACAGAGGGCACTGTCGCGATGGCCCTTATGAATGCAACCTATCGGGTTGTCGCGTTCACAGGGTCTGAGCCCGAGTATGGCAGGGAAAGAACAGTTCATTGGGTTGTGGGCCAGACTTACCCTATTTGACATAGGATGATTCAGAAAAAACATATCTAATTGTACAGGTGATGAAAAATCATGAAACCAATTGCGAATTGTTCTAGACATGCATGGGTACTTACAGTAAATAGGAATTTGAAAACAAATAGGGTTTCGACATACTTTGGTCATGGTATTCATGAAGAACTTAGAACAGTACACATATGAGATCAATGAATTAATTCACATGATAGGATGGATGGAATTTAGGGCTTTCAGGGGCAAAAGAAGCCTAACGACCATCAAAATCTCCAATAAAAATTTCGTGGCATGAGAGCAAGTGCACAAGGAGAACAATATTTAACAAGGGGGTTCAGGGTCAGGATGAGTGCAGAACTTCGAAAAGTAAGAAGTAATTATTGAATCGATGATAAATCATGAAAGTTGAGGGTATTGTTCCTGGTACATGTAACGATCTACCATCAAAGTGTCATTAGTTTTGCTCATGAGAATGCCTACCTTTAATGGTTTTTTTCTTCTAGGGTTTGAACATAAAGAACTCGGGGAAGAACTTGAGGCATCCTTCTTCTCCACGAATTCTCCTTCCCTTTGGCTCCTTCCCATGTCCAGCAAACCCTTGGCACGAGCTAAGGTTGGCCAGGAGGGTTTTAGAAGAGTATTTAAGCATCTCCCCATTCTATTTCCTATTATGACTCTAATTCCTATTTATTCTAAATTTCCTATTTCCCTCTCCCCTTTTTAGGCATGAGATCTCCTAATTGGGTTAGGATGGGAGCTAATTTCGTGGGCAACCTATTTGGGTAGGTTTAGGAATCTAAATATAACTCAAATTGCTAATTTAATGCATTAAATACCTCTTTTATAATTAAGTATTATTTTAGTTAGGAATTTAGGGTATTTTTCATTATTCCCCTTTTAAAAATTCCTATTTTTGCCCACTAAATTCTATTGGGTCAATTTAATAAAGCCCATCACTTCTTTTCTTTTAATGGGTTTTAGTAAATTCTCTTTCCATTAATTTTCTATTTAATTATTTTCTTTTATTTAATTTTTTTAATAAATTTAATTAGTTTTCTTTTTATTATTAAATTTTTATTTTTTGAAAAATCCAGTTGCTACAGGAGATGAGATAGTCAAGGGTTGAGACGGGAAAATTGGAAGACCAGATTTCATATGCTTTCTTCTAACCCTCCTCTTAAAGGTTTTCACTTGAGGATCGACTTCTACATCTAGAGGCTGCTCTTGCTGCTCCGACTGCTACTCAGAAATTTGTTCTGACTGTTGTTGCTCTAACATAATCACTAGATCCACACTGGGCTATTCTGAACTTTTCTCTGTTTGTGGAACCAAGTCCTCCGGCTGTTGCTGTTGCTGCTCAGATTAAGTAGGAGGGGGAACTTGTGCACTGCCAGTGCCCTGTTGGCACACAAACTGAAGAAGTAGGTCCTTCATCTGTTGGACCTCTTCAGACATGAAGTCAAACTTTACATCTATCTGTTGGATCTGCATTTGCACCACTGATATCATCTCTTTCTTTTTTAAGAACAGCTCCATCATATTATCAACAGGTCTGTTGGTCTCCCCTGAGACCTTGATCGGGTCTCAATATGAGGTGGACAGACAAAGTGGTGTTCCTCATCAAACGAGGGCTCAAAAGGTGTAGAACTGGGATCATCTTGAGACACTCTGTTGCCTCTTATGTAACGACCCGACCTCCTGGACCCCCCGCCAGGGACCCCGAAGTTCGCGTCGCCACCCACGGATCCGAAGACCCAAAAGGGTTAGAAGAAATAGTCTAGTGAGATATGTACTAAATTTAAATAACTATAACAATCTATACAATATACAAAAGCCTGTACAACATGTCCCAAATAAAAGCATAGGTGCAAGAAGAAAGGTGCAGTCCTTAATGGGCATACCCCGAGAACTTGCAAAGCACAACTCTCAACTCACTCAGGTACAAGAGCTCACAACACTTGCTCTCACTACTACTGACAGCACATGGCGCCACAGCCGCCTCCGCAACCCATTCGACACCGAGCTCCCACGATGACGAGCCCCTAGCTGAAGGAAGTAGGGGGAGTGAGCCTCGCGAACAAGGCCCAATAGGGATTACTAGTCCCTTATCGGCCAGAGCAGTAGGAACTCCGAAAACAGGAAACTACACTAGAAAGCTATAAAGTGAGGAACACCTACAGCATGGTACTATAAAGCAGCGGAGCAGAACAATGCAATGCCACGACCACCAACCAAGGTCGTGACCCACACACGACTCCCGCAGAAACCAACGGAGTCGGGCACCAAGCGGAAGCAACCCTCGGCGCACCCACCGAGACCATTGAACAACCAAGCGAGAACGACGTCTCACCAGAAGCATGACCACCTCGGACCTCCACAAGGTCAAAGGCCCACAAGTAGAACCACCCTGGACCCCGGACACACCATGAGGTCGGGAAACCACACACACCGATACCACCATGGACTGGCACCCAAGAATGGGACTGCGGAACTGAGAGAACACCAAAACGAAAACCACTGGAAGCACGGGCCAACAAGGCCAGACCAACGATGCCTACGGAAACTAGGCATGGCTAGGCTACAACCACTATGTACGCTAGGGCAATGAGATATAACTTGGAAATGTTGTGAGGAAAACACCGTCACAACAACAGCAAACCAAGCCACCGCCACTGACAGCCAAGAGGAGGACACACCCGCCACTACCTCTGCTTGCCAACCTGGCTCCTACCTCTAACCTCCCCGGAAGAGCGAGACAGAGCTGCCATAGAACACAGAAACACATACAACACCGCAGCCTGGCCAAGTTGGGGCCCTACGCCTAGCACCACAATGTGGCTCCGGAACCAATGTAGAGAGAGGCAGTGAGACAAAGGACTGTCTGGGCTAAGCCGGGAAGAGAACCGCCTCAACGACCTCGGCGTCCCGCCCCATGTTGGATCAAAATGGCACTAAAGATGTCCTAGAGGAGGGTGAATAGGACTTCTTGTGCTTTTAAAATTTTATCTGAAATTAAACAGCACTAAATAAATCTGTTAGTATTTAGTGTAGTGTGTGATTCAAGTGTAAATTGGCGGAAACAATCACACAAATACACAGGGAGATTTATCTGGTTCGGCCCTTCCCACATGGAAGTCCTACATCCAGTCCTCAAGCCAACCACTTGAGATTTCACTAACTGTCAATAAATTTGGCCTTCTCTCACTCTTGAGAGGAATTATAATGCCACTTGCTCCCAAGCAAGTGTTCCCTTAATAGGGTACAAGACACTACCTTCAACAAGGTCTTCCCTGCGCAAGAGGGGAAATGTAGCAACAAACTTCCTGCAGAAATTACACAGAAAAAGTATAAAGACACTTGTGTGTTTTTGCCTCAAACAATGAGCAAATCACAGCCAGTTCAGAAAGGAGAGAAATAGCAAGAGTGGAAATCGAAATCCTTTCTAAACATGTGTGGTGGACTTGACAAATAATCAACTACAGTTGCCACCAAAACACAAGACTTCTGTGACTGAGGAGATCTAAGGACATTTCTGAAGAATGGAGCTCTCTAACTTTTAGCTTGAAGAACACTTGTCGAAATCTCTTGCTCACTAGCTGGCCTTAGAAAAATTCTAAGAGTGTATGCACTTCAGTGTGTGAGCAGATCTGTATCCACCTTCAAACTTCAGCTTCTTTTATATTCTTCAGAATGTAGCCGTTTGAAAAGTGGTCGTTGGAGATTTGGCCGTTGAGGAGAGATCTAGGATCCTTTGGATGATAGCTAAATTTGTTATCCATGGGTCCTTTTGCCATTGCTTCTTTCCAATGTCTTCAGATGAGGGTTGCAGCTTCACAGCTAGAAGGTCAGCTTCTCATTAAGTGTACTGTGAAAGCTCCATGTTGAAAACGTGCTTCAATAAATGATCTGTAGCAAAGATAAGACACAAAGACAGGGTACCTCCATACTTATGTAGGTAGGTGAGTCATAGAAAAATACAAAGCATGGAAACCTCAGATAGATAGCTTTTCAGACCAATAAAAGATGGACAGATAGTTTGCAAACAAAGGTATGGACAAGTTTTGACAGTGGTAGGTGAGCCTCTGTCAGATGCCATGCACCTGAAAAACATAAATGCAACATGTCTTCTGTATTGGAAGAAAATCTGGACTACTGTCATGAAGCAAAAGACCAATTTAAATAAAGGTTTCAGATGCAGACATAAACAAATTTAGATGAATATTTTAAGTATAATATGTCTCATCTTGTAAGAACATATTTAAATAATGTTGATCTAATAGATTCAGAAAATATTCAGTCAATGATGGTTCTAACAGAAATCATATCAGGAAAGATAAAAAGATATGCATTTAATATTTTATCAGATAATAAAATAATGTCTTTACAGAAAAAGTACAAGTACAAGACTTGATAGTGAAGTCAAATATAGAAGAGATTGCAATTCGACTCTAGAAGTCGAAGATAGAAATAGACTGATTCGACTTCAACAGAGGTTGCAAAAAGAATATAGCATTCGACATATTAAGTTGGATATAGAAGAATTAGAAAGTCATAATTCAACTTTAAGAGTCTGATAGAATGAATTCGACTTCTATGGACATTAACAGAAACAAGACAGAGAATTCGATTTCAGAAGTCAGATACTAAGGAGTTAGATCTATGAAGCATTCGATTGTATGAGTTGAGCTTGGAAGTCGGATATAGAATACTTCATCTTCTGAGACTCAAAGTCCAGAAGGAAGCATTCGCCTGTAGAAGTCGGAGTTGACAGTCGGATATAGTGAAGTAGTCTGGACTTAGAAAAATTTTAGAGATGATTTTGTGCAAAGACATTTCGATTCTTGAGAGGTCGGAGTTGACAGTCAGATTCATTGAGTAGTGTGTGGACTTAGAAAAAATTTCAAGATAGAGTTTGTCCAAACTATTTTCTGTGGTATGTATGATTGATTCTTTTAATTTGTAGAAAGTCTTTTAAAGGTTTTGTCATAGCAAAATCAAGATATTATAATAATTTAAAATCTTAAATGATTTTCTTAGGGGTAGTTGCTCAACACCCCAGACAAGAGATCTCTACAAATGACTCGGTGCCGCTATCCAAACCTCGTTTTCCCCTCAACTCCAGACTTCGCCAACTCGGCTGCCAACTCAAGCACGCTTGTAGCCCCGAATGCTCCCTCAAAGGCTCTGAGGATGGGGGTCCCAGGAAACGGAGACAACCTCTGAATGGAACAAGCCCTCAAGTGCCAAGCACTGGGCAAACAGGCAGGGCAAGCAAAATAAGAACCACGCCAAACCGATGGCTTGTAACCCACGATAAGACCAGCAAGCACGAGGCATGCACAGACCCTCAAGAGGGTCGTTCAAATGTTAGGATCGGAAAGGTGACTAAATCAGTATTAATTAAGAATGTGTGTATGGCAGCAAAATTAAAATAAGTGACACACACAATTCAATTAGATCAATGAGTGGTGTGTGGATAGAGAGTGAAACGAGGCAACAAACCAGAAGCACACGACTATGCACAGAGGATTTTAAGGCGATTCGGAGAACACAACTTGTGTCTCCTACATCCACCTCCCTACGATGGAGGAACCACTAACTCAAGTATGTACAAACTGAAGCACAACGACTCCAAACTCTTTGAGTACGATGACTCAAAGAAACACCCATGAGATAGGTACAACGACCTATTACACAGACCACTTGTGAGTTCAACAACTCATAAGTAATTGAGCACGATGGCTCAAACACCCGAGCACTACAGCTCCAAATCCGAGCACCCTGTGCTCAAAACCTTTGGACCACAATGGATCCAAGTTCTGCTAGAACAAGCTCGATTAGAGAATAAATCCTCTAGCACGATCTATCTCAATACAATGAGGAAAAAGAACAAACAAAATTAGTTGATCTGTGTACAGAGCATTCAGAGATCACTCAATGAAAGTATCAACTAGACGAATTACAGACTATGAGAGATTCTCAAGCTTTTCAGATCTGTTTTCATCAGCAGGAACTTCTTCTATCACGAACTCCTCCTCTTCTTCTCCTTCTTCTTCCTGGCGGCATTGCTCTGCTCCCCTTCTTGACGCAGAGGTCTTTTTCACGCTCTGCTCTTTCTGTCATTTGCTACTGATGAGATCGAGGCTTATATAGCCACTACACAGTCCATATATGTGAAGAGGATGTGCACAGAACCTAAACTGCACTCTAGGCTGCCACGTGTCCAAAAGGTCCTTTACCATATTGCCACTTGGATGAAATGGCATTTTGGTAATTATGAAATCTCCTATAAAGTATTCAGAAAGAGATCACAGTCGTTGGATATGATGCTCTGTGCGATTCTGGGTTGTATACAAAAGTGAGTCGACTCTAGTCTTCAAGAGAGTCAACACTACTGACCAATCCCCAAAAGCATCTTACTGGCAAAACACTAGTGTCGACCTGACATACCACTAGTGTCAACCTGCTCAACAGTTGGAGTCGACCTGTTAAACTATTAGACTCGACCTCCTTTGTATCCCTTCAAAATTGGTTCACTGGATGGATGCTAGTGTCGACCTCATCTCCAAATAGAGCTGACACTACAGACATTTGCTTTTCAGAAACTTGCTGGGCAGACTTTGTCAGTCAACCTGTCTGTCAACTAGAGTCGACCTACTTTGACAAGAACTTTGTAAGCCTGTATGAATGAAGAATAAACCATCAAAACATGTCATTAATATTAAGATATGAAATATTAAATGTCAAGAACATGTTGTTTGTACATTATTGTAACATATTCAATATGTACAATATGCCATCATCAAAATCAAAGTATGAGTGATATTCATTGGTCATCATTGAAAGATCATCGTTAAGAAATTCCAATACACACTCAACACAATATTCTCCCCCTTTTTGATGATGAAAAAATAAATGTACAAACTTGGTCTTTTCATACTAATTCTCTCAATTGCTCATAAGAACTCATTTTCCCCCTGTCTACAATTTCTTCCTGCAATTTCTCCCTCATCATACCAATTTCTCCCCCTTTAACTCTCTGCAATTCTCTGCAATTTCTCCCCCTTTTTGAGAGCATCAAAAAGATAAAGAAGAAAAAAGTAAATGGAAGGAGTTTAGGAAATGAAGTGGTGAAGATAGATGTTCAGGAATGAGCAAAATAAATGAGGCAAAGTGATATGGACATATGAGAGAAATTGTTGTGTTTTGTGATTGTGCATCAATGTTTAATCAAAAAGACACACTCAACACAAAGTATAGCAAAAGATAACGATCTGAATGTAGTTAAAATAATGATGCAAATGTAAGGTAAGGTGACCTATATGAGTAAGAAGAAGTATTCAACAAGGAAGTTAGAAGCTGTAGATGTAACACAATGTAGAATAACAAGTCTAAACTCAGTATACATGAACTGTATGCCAGTTTGAAGCTTTTCTGTCCTGCCTATTTGAAATTTCATTCAATTTTAATTGGGAAAGAATACAAGAATAAATTAGTTAAATCTCACCTTTCAGTGTAAGAGATCACATTTGTCAGATGCAGGACCTCTTGATTTCTCAGTGGTTTAACTTTCATTATCTTAGATAGAGTTGAAAACTTTGTTTTCCACTTTTTAACGCGAGACAAATCACTTTTTACGTGAAATGGCTGATTACTTAGTGGTTCAAGAATTTGTATTGCTCTGTTTGTATCTTTCCAAATTGTTGTTTATTTACTTTTAATGTTCTGCAGGATTATTTTTACTTAGACCAGAAAAGTCATGGCTATGAATTTAGAGAGATTATTCTTAACATGTGGTAAAAATGAAGCTTAAACTTGCACGTGTTAAACAGTAATGCCACTCATGTGCCTACAAGTGTTTTGTAAATCATTTTAAGGACATTCAATATTTAGATGGCATAACCTTGATATGAAAGTGAATCTTTAAAATTAAACTAAATGCACATTTAGATTATAGTCAATGTCTTAAATCTCTCATATGAAAATAGCACCAAAACTCAAAAATTTTGAAAATTAGGGCTCAAGATAGACAAACAGGGACAAAAGAAATGAGTGAAGAATTGACAATGAGTACAGATTCTGACACCAAAAACTCCCCCTATCATGTAGCTCCACCTTACAAGGTGAACATGAAGATTATTGAAGAAGGAAAACATCAGTGAAGTAAAAGACAAGGCTCCCCCTCAACAATTGCTTAAAGAGATTCTTGATACTTGGCGAAGACATATACTCACGCACAGTGAAAGTGTCCAGACAAGTCTGACTTGCCTTTCTTCAAGTCACTATTTAATATACTAAGAATACCAATGCAATGTGAGAAATAGGAGTTTATTGGGAAGAGCAAGAAGGCTTTTATTTGTAAAGAGAATAGATGGAAAATATCAAAGATGTGGAAGTTTACACAAACCAAGCTCTCTCCTTAAAGATGAAAATATGTTTTCTGAAAGAGGCTTAGTGAAAATATCTGCAATTTTTTTGTCTATGTCAATGAAGTGGAGTTCAAAAGAGTTCTTTGAAACTTCATCTCGAAGGAAATGATGTCGGATATCAATGTGCTTTGTTTGGGAGTGTAGAGTAGGATTTTTGGACAAATTTATAACACTGGTGTTATCAAAAAGAATGGGAATGCACCCTAATGAGTGATTATAATCTAGGAGTCGATGTTTGACCCAAAGAACTTGGGCTTTACAACTACCAGTGGCAACATACTCAGCTTCTACAGTAGAAAGAGCTACAGAATGTTGCTTTTTGGAAGCACAAGAAATAAGACCACCACCTAGAAATAAACACAACCCACTAGTACTTTTCCGGTCAAGTTTACACCTGATATAATCAGCATCCAATTTGCATCCAGCAGGATACCAAAGCCCCAGATCACATGAAGAAAGATGATATTTAAAAATTCTTTTGACAGCAGTCATATGACTATCTTTAGGATTAGCTTGAAATCTGGCACACATGTATACACTGAATTGAATGTCTGGTCTAGAAGTAGTCAAATAAAGAAGAGAGTCAATCATACCTCTGTAGGTTTTGGCATTCACAGACTTACCAAAAGTATCAATTTCAAGTCTTACACTTGTGGCCATTGGTGTGCTGGATGGCTTGACGTGTTGAAAATCAAATCTTTTGAGTAACTTCTTGACATATTTTATTTGACTCAGAAAGATTCCTTCAGAAGTTTGATGCACTTGCAGACCTAAAAAGAATATAAGTTCACACATTAAACTCATCTCAAATTCAGATTGCATAAGATGGGTAAACCCATTGCACAGATTATTATTTGTTGAACTGAAAATGATATCATCTACATAGATTTGAACATCAATGAAATGGTTATTTATAGTTTTTGTAAACAAAGTTTGATCAAATTTTCCTCTAATGTAACCTTTATTTACAAGAAATGAGCTCAACCGGCCATACCAAGCTCTTGGAGCTTGTTTGAGACCATAAAGAGCCTTATTAAGCTTAAAAAATATGATTAGGAAATTTATCATTTAAAAAACCCAGGGGGTTGTTTGACAAAAACATTTTATTTTATGTAACCATTCAAAAATGCACACTTGACATCTATTTGAAAAACTTTGAATTTCAAGGAGGTAGCAAATGCAAGAAATATTCGAACTGCTTCAAGTCTTGCTACAGGGGCATAAGACTCTTCAAAATCAATACCAAATTCTTGGTTGTATCCCTGAGCAACAGGTCTTGCTTTATTTTGGACTGTTTGACCTAACTCATTCAATTTGTTTCTAAAACTCCATCTTGTTCCAATGACTGTAGTTAGGTCGGAGGGTTTTGGTACTAAATCTTAGACTTGATTTCTATCAAATTGATGAATCTCTTCATGCATAGCATTTATCCAATTTTCACAAGATAAAGCTCCACCAATATTTTTGGGTTCAAACTGGGAAAGTAGTGCCAATGAATCCTCATTTATTATTGATTAAAAGGATGATCTGGTTCTGATTCCATCTTTCAAATAACCAATAATACTTTCAAGAGGATGGTCTGTTAAGAATCTGGGTTGAAAGATTACCTCAGCATTTGTATGAGCTTTAGGAACATGATTACCTGAAATTTTTGAAGTTGATATTTCAGTAATCTCATGCTCATTTAGTACTTCCTACTCTTCAAGATTTGTGGATGGAAGTTCAAGAAAATCATCTTCATCAGCACACATTGGAGCTTTGAAAAAATTAGGAGTGTCAGTTTTTATGGAGTTCTCATCAAAAAACATGAGGAGATTCTTCCACAGTCTTATTTTTCAGAATATAAACTCTATATACTCTTGAAATTTCAAGGTATCCTAAGAAGATAGATTAAAAACTCTTAGCATCAAATTTATCAAGATTTTCTTTGTTGTTATTATTAACAAAGCATTTGCAGCCAAAGATTTTGAAGTATGACAAACTGGGCTTTTTATTTTTTAACAATTCATAAGGGGTTTTTCTGATCTTTGGTCTTACCAATGCACTGTTCAAAATGAAATTAGCTGTATTTACAGCTTCTGCCCAAAAAGATTTATAAAGTGTACTTTCTAAGTGCATCGTTCTGGCCATTTCCACAAGTGTTCTGTTTTTCTTTCTACAACCTCATTTTGTTCTGGAGTTCTAAGGGAAGAAAAATTATGAAGCATTTTTAGATCAGTACAAAGATCAAAAAAGGATTTATTTTCAAACTCACCCCCATGATCTGTTAAAATAGGTTTTAATGAGAAAGGCAAACCCACTAAGACAGAATTGTAAAGTTTCCTGAATTCTGAACAAGCATCACTTTTATGGGATAAGAATAAAATCCAAGTGTATCTTGTAAAGTCATCAATGATTACAAATCCATATCTATTACCACTGAGATTTTGAGTTCTGGTTGGACCAAAAAGATCCATATGAAGTAACTCAAGTGGTTTAGATGTAAGTACATCATTGAAAACTCTAAAAGATTTTCTTGTTTGTTTTCCTTGAGCACATATCCCATAAACTGGATTGTTAATGATTGGGAAAGATTCAGGATGTCCTTTTACTAGATTCATTCTTATGAGTTTGCTTATTGTTGAGAAACTTGCATGACCCAGTCTTTTGTGCCACAACCAAGCAATGTCATTTTTATTGCGAGCAAGCAAACATTTGTAGAAGTATTATCACTTAAATCTACCATGTAAATATTATTTTCTCCTTTTCCAATCAATTTAATTTTTCCAGAAGAGGAGTCAATTATTTTGCATGAATCAGACTAAAAAAGAATTTTATGACCATTGTCACATAATTGACTAATGCTAATCAAATTGTAATTTAAACCTTCAAATAACCGAACGTTATCACTCAAGGTTATGGAAGACTTACCAATATTTCCTTTGCCAATTATTTTACCCTTATTCTCACCTCCAAAGGTGACTGATTTACCTTCCTTTTTAAACAGACATAAAATTTATTTCTGTTTCCTGTCATGTGCCGTGAGCATCCACTGTCAAGAATCCAGATGTCTCAATTGAATGCACGGCCTTCCTGCACACAAAAAATTAGACAAGAAAAGTTTTTGGTACCCAGATGTGATTGGTACCAACATCCTAAGTCAGAAGAGAAATCAAATCATTTCTAACCCATATTTGAGTATTTTTCTTCACATTGTTCTTCTAAACAAAAGATTCAAATTTTTATTTTTCAAATTTCTGAAAATTATACCTCTTAGCTGGTTTATTCCACTGTGAAAATCTTGGCATGAAATGCTGTTGATAAGCAGTAAAATGTGAGTGATAAAAATAAGGATTGAACCATTGGTGACCATTGTACCATTGGTTCCAAAGATTATTCCACCTTGAATTGTATAATGTGTAAACATTCCAATTTCCATGAGAAAAATGATTCTTTATGTCTTAAAATTTTTTCTAATTTTTATAATAATTTTTACATGTGGATTTGCTATTTGTATGAATGGGATAAATCGACCTGGGCAGTGTGTGTGTCGACCTCACAGGTTCTTTTTGTTTTTGTATTTTACCTTTGTTTTCAGATAAACCTGCCTTCACAAATTTTATTAGAGGGATTTTTGATGATCTTGTGTTTTTTTCAAATGATTTAGTTTTCTTTGAATTTTGTGGTTCAAAACCTAAAGCATGTTTATTTGAATTCATCTTCATTCCTAGTAGAGCATTCAGATTTTCTTTGCATTGAGTGAAGTTCTTGATGATCTCTTCTTTTTCTTTAAGGCAATAATTGAGTTTTTCAATTTGAATCAACCTTTCTTGATTTTCCTTTTTGCTCCTTCAAATTTTTTGACAGAATTAATGATTTCTTTGTTCAATTTTTGAATCCTTAATTTCATATCATCAACAAAAATTAACAACTCATCATTTTCTTTGATTTGGTCTGAAATTTGAGCTTCCAATTCAGAAATTTTTCCAGATGATGATGTGTCATGAAGAATGTTGTCAATTATTTTTTTCAATTATTTATTTTCTTTTCTTACTTCAGAAAGATTTTCAACTAAATTACCATATGCTTCTTGCCAATCTTCAATGGTAAATAGTTCAAAAGAGATATCTACCTATTGTTCACTACTTCCGGCCATGAAGCAAACTTCATTTTCTTCTGAACTAGAGGATTCTTCATTACTATCTGAGCTTTGATCCTCATCTAACCATGTAGCTACCATGGCCTTGTTCTTCTTTCTGTGAAACTCCTTCTTGTGTCTGTTGAGCTTATCTTTCTTGGTCTCTGGACATTCAGCCTTCATGTGTCCAGATTTGTTGCTCCTGTAACACACAGGAAGCTCATCATTTTTCTTGTGATCAACATGTGACAAGGAGTATTTATTTTTACCATTCATGACATTTTGCTTATTACCTAAGTTCTTCTTGTTTGATTTCAAAAATGCCCTAAATTGTTTAGTTATCAATGCAAGGTTATCATCCTCATATTTAGATTTTTCATATTCAGAAACCTCTTTAGATTTTCCTTTACTACTTGAAGAAGCTTTAAGAGCAATAGGTTTTGTTTTCAACATATGTTCGTCAGATCTCTTAAGATTTAGCTCACAAGTCATTAAGGATCCAATGAGTTCATCCAATGTCATTTTGAATAAATCCTTTGAGTCCTCAATGACTGTAGCTTTAGTGTGCCACACAGAAGATAAAGAACGCAAAATCTTCCTTACCAAATCTTCATTTGAGTATTCCTTACCCAAAGCTCTAAGTCCATTGATGATGACCATAAACCTATCAAATATCTCAGATATGGTTTCATCAGATTTCATGACAAATAGTTCATAATCAGAAACCAGCATGTTTGCTTTAGTTTCCCTAACTTGAGATGTGCCCTCATAAAATAATTATAATTTATCCCACATCTCCTTAGCAAACTTACACAGAGAAATTCTGGAGTACTTTTTTGGATGGATGGCACATTGCAGTATGTTCATGGCGCTGTAGTTCAGGGTAGACTTTCTGATCTGCTCCCTTGTCCATGTATCTTCATCCCCAGTGATTTCTACTAGTCCTTTCTCAACAATCCTCCAGACTTCATAGTTTTATGCTCGAAGAAATACCATCATCCTATTCTTCCAGTAAGGATAATCAGTACCATCAAAAAATGGAGGTCTGTTGATTGAATGACCTTCTGCAATGAAACCTCTGGAATCCATGATCAAGACAATTAGATGAAACTTGCAGCACAAATGAAGTGAGTAATTGAGTAAATAAAAATCAGAAACACAGATGATTTAACAGAACACCTGAGAGTATAGACTCTAACCAGCTCTAATACCAGAGTATAGCCACTACGTAGTCCATATACGTGAAGAGGATGTGCACAGAACCTAAACTGCACCCTGGGCTGCCACATGTCCAAAAGGTCCTTCACCATATTGCCACTTGGACGAAATGGCATTTTGGTAATTATGGAATCTCCCATAAAGTATTCAGAAAGAGATCACAGCCGTTGGATATGATGCTCTGTGCGATTCTGGGTTGTATACAAAAGTGAGTCGACTCTAGTCTTCAAGAGAGTCAACACTACTGACCAATCCTCAAAAGCATCTCACAGGCAGAACACTAGTGTTGACCTGACATACCACTAGTGTCGACCTGCTCAACGGTTGCAGCCGACCTATTCAACTGTTAGAGTCGAACTCCTGTATATCCCTTCAAAACTGGTTCACTGGAAGAATGCTAGTGTCGACCTCATCTCCAAATAGAGTTGACACTACAGACATTTGCTTTTCAGAAACTTTTTGGGCAGACTTTGTCAGTCGACCTGTCTGTCAACTAGAGTCGACCTACTTTGACAAGAACTATTTAAACCTATATGAATGAAGAATAGACCATCAAAACATGTCATTAACAGTAAGATATGAAATATTAAATGTAAGGTGTAGCATATCGACTGTTCGGATCGTCTTCTATTCATTGTGGTGGCTAGTGTGTGGCCCACATTGTGAGTAGCAGGTCTTTCACAGGTTTTTGGGGTGTTGTGGGCCGGCTGGTTGGCCCAAAATGCAGGTTTGTTATCTGTCCCTGAATGCAACAGAGGGGCTCGTCGCGTTCTCATAGCGACACCCGGGGACGTCACGTTCTGGTTACCACCATTTTGGCTCGTCGTCTGCATGCACGCCGCGTGTCACGCGTGGGACGGGTGTGCTGACATCGATAGGCGGATCACTACGGGCAGCCGCATCGCGACCTGGTCGCGACGTAGCGATACATCGCATTCCCAACCGAGCTGCATTTTTAAGAAACCCTGGCAGAACAGAGCTTTCACAAGCTCTACTCGGCCAGGGGAGGTTTTGCTCGAGGGATTCTAGGTGATTCGAGTTCGTGGGCTTTGGTTGGTCGTGTTCTCTCCGCGAGGATCGCATGTGGAGTGGGAGAAACGCCGAGTTATCGCCCGTTTTTGTGTTCTTCATCAATGTAGGGAGATTCTACCCTTCTCCTTCGTGGAATCGCTGTGTGTGTGTCGTGTGATGTGTTTACAGCTTTAAGAACCGTAGATGGCATGCTAGGACATCACAAAGAGCATGAAAAATGGATTAGAAACCATGTTTGGCAGGGTTTTTAGGGTTTCTGGTGAAGGGGACCCGGGTAGGGTTTTTCGCTCGCGATGGCGACGGTCTCCCCTGTCGCGATCAGATCGCAACAGGATGATACATCGTGTTCGCATTTGCGTTCACGACATGTCGAGGTGTCGCGATCTGATCGCAGCCCAGGCCCCTGTCGCGATCATAGCCGAGGGGTTACATTTGTATATGTTTGTTATGGTACGTGCCGTTTACGGTTAACCAATGTGCGGTATGGTTATCCGATGAGCATGGAAATGGTTATCAGTGCTTTGGCACTTGTTGTGCTCCTTGGGAATGTGGCTCACATGGTGAGCTGCAGACTCACGTGGTTGTGAGCGTGCGACTGGTTTCAGTGACCCGTGTGTGTTCACGTGGTTTATGTAGCGTGCATGAGATTCCGTATGCGTGGCAGGTAGTGTTACGCCTTCCATGGTTACCTCTACAGTTGGGAGCCCCAGGTTCCGAGGTGAGCCAAGCACGTGTGTGTGATCGGGGTTTGTCCCGGTATAGTGGTACCGTCAAGGTCTTGTCGTCTTCCTGGACACCATCGCTCTCAGGGAGAGTTGTCGTCCGATTGAGGGAAAGATGGCAGGGACAGTGACTTGTGAGAATTTGTTCTTTAGTCGCTTGTAGCGCACTCGTACTTAGGAGGACGGACACCAGTAGACATACTGGACCCCAGCTAGTCCTATTTCCAGTGCCTCACATTAGGGAGTTTAGGCCAGAGTCCCTAAAGGTGTCAGGCATGGGCCTGCGGGGTGTGACCTGCAGGTGTGGTGGTTTGGTTGGTCTCCACAATTCTTGTTTGGTTTAGTGGAGCGGCAGCTGGACCATTCATCCGTGGCTGCGAGACTAAGAGGTGGACCTGTGTGTTTGTTCGGGTTGGTTGCTGGTGTCGCGAGCCAGTCTACGGGACCCGAGTTTGGCATTTACCTACTTTAGCTCATACACCTGTTTGGGTTTTCTGTTTATTTATTAACAATACATTTGAGGTCAGCAAGCGATAAGTAAATTACAGCTTTAATATCTTGCTTAGATAATTCTATAAATTTCTATAACGTAGTTTCCTACTTAGTTACTTGAGTTGTGGTTTGCTCGGTTTCTTTGGGGGAGTTTCCCTACTGAGCCAGTGACTAGCGAGGCTCACCCTCCTACTCCTTTCAAGTGAGGGAGAGCAGGAGGCTTCCCATCTGTCTTCTAGTTCCGGGCCGCACCATAGCGGAGCAGGGTCTGCGCCACCACCAGCAGTGTAATTTTCTCTCTTTGTACACCTCGAGGTATGCCCCAGGTTCTGTTGTACTGGTTCATGGTTTTAGTTGAGGAACTGGTTATGTAAATCTCATGTAAATATTTGTGGAATGGAAAGTTTGTTTCTGTTTAGTTGTTTCCTTTATATTTCTATGGACATGTGTGAATGATATCCCTTGCGAAGCTTCGGCTCGTTTGCGGGAGGCGGAGTCGTGTCAGGCTCGTTACCAGACTAATGGGTTTGAACGATGTGGTCCGTCACATAAGGCCCTCGGTTTTTGCTCTTTTATTTGACTTTGTCTTATGATGTATTAGTTACTATGTGTGCATATATACATGTCTATGCGTGTATGTATTTATTTCTGTACATAATGAATTTGAATAATGCTATACATATGTATATATGTGTCTATTTGTGTACATGTTGTTTTATTTATATTGTATCTATGATACTTAGATTATACATTTTACATTGCATATATGTATATAGTGTATGTATATATATATATATATATATATATATATATATAATTGGGCATTTCTGTGTTCTGGCCGAAGTGCATGTTAACGTCAACATGCATGGACGTTTAGAGGGAGTTGACGTCCAGATCAATGGATGCCAACTACCAGTTGCCGGCAAACAATGTGTCTGTCTATTTCCCAGAAACTATGCAGTTTCAGATCTAGAAACGGCCACGATTTCTTCGGTTTCAGTTTTGGAAACCTACCTCCAACGGTAGGATACCCTATCTATTGCGTAACCCGACCCCTTGGCTCTATAAAAACTCTTTCTTCTAGATGGATTAGGTCTTTTGGCTCTTGTCAAAACCCTAGACTGCTTTGTGTGAAAACCAAACTTTGGAGATCTGGATCTGGCGATTGGGTGCATCTTCCGGCGTTCTACCTCGACTGGAGGGAGCTCTGATCATTGAGGAAGACTTCCCCGACTCCGGCGTGTGCATCATATTTCATCACAGAAACCGGTTCGAGGGGAGTTTTGGGTGCTTCTTGGCTTGGCCGAGGAGAGCATCTTCGGAAAATAACTTTAATTGAAAAGTTTTTAAGAGGCAAGTAACCTTTGGACATCATCCCTTCACATGTCAGCTAGGTCTTAGGAATTTTACAGAATTTATCTCGTGTCCTGGAACCCCCATTCACTCTATTTTATGCATTCTGTCTGTACTTTTGCAGATAGGAACTTAATGGCAACATTTGCTGCCATTAAGATCCTTGATCGGCGGCAACCTTTGGTGCCGTCAACCTCTATCGGCGGCAACCTGTGTGCCGCCAAGTTCGTCTGGGTTTCACAGAACCTTAATTTTCACATTTGTGTGATTGTATTCGGACTTGTGGTGGTTTGTGCATACTATGGAATCTATGTTGAGTCAGGAACAAGCAGTAGGTCATGTCATGAGGAGGTACCGAATTTCTGTGATTTGTGTTAATTATTAAATTTTCTGTAATTGAACTGTGAGCATGAAATGACCATGTTTAATCTTGTATAAATAGATATGTTGTGAGTTAGGATTTCATAATTTTTCCATGTTGGTATCATAACTGTATACAGGTGTTGGAATTTTCGGGTGTGACTTAATTGTTGTGGAACTTATTTAAATGAATGTAGTGATAAATATGCCTGAATCATGTTTAAATTGTTATAATTATTTTACAAATCTGAAAAATATGGAAAATTGAGCATATGTTGTATTATATGTTTGGAGCTTGTGATAAAATTTTCGTACTATTTAGATGTCAATAGGTACATTTGTGGATTTAACAATGAATATTTGCCAAATTGAACATATTAAATTTAATTCTTGTATGATGCAATGATTACAGTATGATTAAGTATGTGGTATGAGTTGTTTAATTCTGTGATCAGTAGCATTATGTTAGGTAAAACTGAAACGTATGTGTGTGTTTAAGTTCATGAGCATGAATGATTAGTATATGTGAGTAGTGTAAGTAAAAATGTGGTTAAAGTGAAATGTATTAAAATGAGCCGTTAGTGATACTGCTACCATAGAGGGCTGTGGAACCGTACCGTAGTAAAGTCCCTACAGGAAGGTTCAATGTGTGTGATATCCTATGGGCAATTAGGATGAAATCCTGGAGGTGGACAAGTACCACTGATTAGGGTGGAGAGTGCTTCTCCTGATTCTGCGCAGTTAACCAAGATCTATCACTATGTTGCCTAGGTGATGGATAAGTGTATGTGTATATGTGTGTCCTTCTAGTGGTGGTTGGGACTATATTTCACGGCAACTAAGTGTAAAATGTGAATATGTGAATATGACCATGTGAATTGTACAAAGTGAAATATGTGCATGTGAAATTGATAAGTCAATGTGCTATCATGTGAAATAGTCTAAACCCAAATGAATGTGCATTATTCATCTCAAAACAGCAAGCAAAATATGTATGCAATTGTGTTAAATACATGAGAAAATGATTAGAATTCATGCTAGGTATGCTATTTAGTTTATGTATAATTCCATGCTTAAATTGTGTATAGTTGCCATATGGTTTGAATGAGATTTTAATCTTGAAGCATGATGAACAAAAGTGTAGAAAGCATGTTATAGGTTTTCATACTTAGTTGTTAAAGAATATAAAGCATGCACCATGTTTATCCTTAAAATGATTAGGAAACTAGCATGTGTAGGTGATATGTGTATGGTTGTGTTCATGGATTGCTTGTTGGGTCTATTTAGAGTCATACTTGCTTCGGCGTATAGGTGTGACAGGTGTCTCCACTTCCGAGGAGGATATAGTTAGGAGCGACTCTGAGCAAGAGGAGTAGCTTGTGTTGTAGAGATCCGACATTGTACTTTCATTTTTCATAAGTATGTAATCAATAAGTGATGTATGTTTTATGGACAATGTATTTATTTTGGAGTTGTATTATGTGGGCATTTGTATTTTCTTATTAATATATGGACTGTGGATAAAATGATGATGATGGAATAAGATAAATTCATTTATTTTCGCTGTGATATTTTGTTATTCGTGTACATCTCAATCTAGTGTTATAGTTGGGTAAATGTCCGACTGTGACGGCGTTCATTATACCGATGTGGATTGGTTCGTAGCCCAAGGTTGAGATTGTACATGAATATATGCCATCATCTTCATATATGCTAAATCTTTATAGAAATTGTCCACATGTGTAGAAAATGATTAATAAGGAATGAAAGATAGTTAAGAAATTATTGGGGATTAAATAACTTAGTTTCTTGTTGTGATTAATTTATTTTCCATGCTATGGCTTCTCGTGGTAGGCGTGGTGTTCATGCTCGTGAGGATGAGCAGAGGAGAGAGGAGAGGGGTGAGCAGCAGGCCCCAGCACCCCAGGGCCCTACAGTTCTTCCTCCACCACCGCCTATGGATGATGGAGTATTCATGTAAGGCCTAGTGCAGGCTATGCAGACCCATGCACATACCCATGCTGCACTCCAAGCTCAACTGGAGGCTCTGGTTAGAATAATAGATAGAGTAGTATGTTTTATTAATTATGTGATTACTAAGTTGCCATCATGTTGTCATGTTGCTTATGATGTTATATTGCTTGTTGTAGCAAGCTCAGGCTCCAGCTCCAGTTCCCCAAGAGCCTGACCATGGTGGTCCTTCCATCATGGAGCGATTCAAGAGGATGGCTCCACCCTCTTTTAAGAGGAAGAGTCAGCCATTGCTGGTGGAGAGCTGGATAAGGGAGATCGAGAAGATCTTCTGGGCGATTAAGTGTGCTGAGGAGGACAAGGTCAGCTTGGCCACCTACATGCTTCAGGTATTAATTTAATTAAATTGCATGTAATTGCGTTAAGTTTAGATTTGTTTAAATTGGTCCTTATGGGTGGTTTGTTGCAGGAGAGAGCCAATGTATGGTGGTCCTGTAGCAACCTGGATTTTTCCAAAAATAAAAAATCTAAATAATATTAAAATTATGATAATTGGGAAAAAAAATAAAACAAAACTATTTAAATTACTTAGAAAATCAAAGAAAAGAGAATTAAATAAAACCCACCAAATGAAAATAAGTAATGGGTTTTATTAAATGGACCCAATAGAAATTAGTGGGCTAAAATAGAGATCTTAAAAAGGGGAATAGAGAAATATCCAAAATTCATAACTAAAACATTATTTAAATAAAAAGAGGGTATTTAATGCATTAAAATAAGTGATTTGGGTTGGATTTGGAATCCTAAACCTACCCCAATTGCTTGGCCACAAAATCCAGTCTCTCTCAACCCAATGAGGAGATCTCTTGCTTTAAAAGGGGAGAGGAAAATAGGAAACTCGGAATTAAATAGGAATTAGACTTAAACTAGGAAAAGGAAAGAGGAGAAGCTTAAATACTCTCCTAAACCTCTCATGGCTAGCCCTAGCTCGTGCCAAGAGGTTGCTGGACTAGGAAGAAAGGCCAAGAGGAGGAGAATTCATGGAGAAGAGGAATCACCCATGTTCTTCCCCGAGTTCTTCAAGTTCTTGCCCTAGAGAGGAAAAACGTGAAAGGTAGGCATTCTCACGAGCATAAACCATGAAAAGATTTTTCTAGGATGTCTCATCTATCAGGAACAAAACCCCTTTGGTTTCATATTTTTCCATCGAGCAAATCTTTAGTTCTCAATTTTCTAAGTTCTGTGAAATTCATGACCCCGAACCCTCTTATTAAATTCATATCTTCATATATACTTGTCCTCATGCCATGAGATTTTTATTGAAGATTCTGATGGATGTTAGGGATCTTTAGCCCTTGAAAGCCCTAAATTCCATCCACCATGTCTTCGAATTAAATCTTGTATCCCAACTGTTTCCAGTATTCTATCCTCCATGTTTGATCTGATTAAACCATGTCGAAACCATGACTGTTTACCAATTCTTATTTACTGGGAGTACTCTTGCATGTCTAGAGTAGTTTAAAATTGATTCCATGATTTTGCATCGTCTGTACTCTTTGTTCTTAATTTTTTAATCACCCATGTCAACGAAAGGCAAGTCTGGACTGCAATCCAAGACATGTCTGATCCCTGTCGTACTCGGGCACAGACCACCAGAACACGACGGCCCGATAGGTCGCATTCTGAGGTTTGATTGCGACAGTCTGCCGATCGCGTTCTGAATGCGGCAAGCATCGCCATCGTGATCACTGTGCCCAGTCTGAACGGTCTGTCACGTTCCTTACAGGTCTCTGTCGCGTTCTCAGTGCCTGATCAGACAAGCATGTCGTGATCCTTACAAGGTACTGTCGCGTTCTGATCCGACACCGTCGCGATCCTTACAAGTGTCCGTCGCGATCACAGGATTGATGCAGAAGAAACTTTCTTTTGCAATGCTCTAATTGCCTTGTGTGCTTATACCCTTTAATCTCAGTTATACTCGCAGTAAATGCACTTAATATAAATTGAACTGTTATATGTGATTTAAAATACATACACGACTAATTTCCATCTATGGTTTCATGTCACATGCACACACTCGAACCATCCAAATGTGGCTTAATCGGCATGAACATGTGACATAATCTATCTGGTAATTTATGCAATTAAATTACCTCAATTATAAATGAACTTGTCCTCGATTTTTGCGTTGTTTTGAAACACCGATCTCGACGCTCCTCTTTTCTAGAACTCCTCTAGAACGACGAGCACTTGTTTCTATATATACACACTCTCTTGACTTGGACGAACTCTCTGTCAGATATTCCTTCTATCGGATTAGTGAGTCTTTGTTCAAGGCCTCCGTAAGTCTCCTCTATCCATGGATTCCCACATGGTCGACGAGCCGGTTGTACCCTAACACCTATGATACCCCTTTTAGGGATCAATAAGATCCAAATGGCTATTAGAAGCTCACTCTTATCTTGAATCATGCCGGACCTCTGGACCTGTGCCTAACATGGCCAGTGGAAGGATTGTGAGTTCCTTCTGACTGCCAACACTGAGTGCGCGTGTTGTACAACTATTATTATCGCTTGTTTACTCGACGTGTTACGTGCAATGTCCACTAGCTCTCATCTATGCTCTACTCGCTCATCTCTTCACGTTCACTCTACTATCTCGTCTATTCATCCAGTGCTCTCATCTATTTCCTTGGTACTCTATATTGGCCATTGACTAATTGTCTAAAGATAAATAATATAACCAATGCCAACGCAATGGGGCCCGATCTGGTCCTAGGGAGAGCGCCCAAAAGTGCCATTTGCCCATTGGAGTTAAATGATCAGGATGTCGACATTACATCTAAGTGCCATACTATCTAGAGTAATCTAATGACAATCAAAAGTGCTATATTCTCTCATTGTCTGTTGACAACAAAGTGCTATGCTATACTCGTTGTGCTATTGCTATATTTTGTGCTGTTTGTGCTATGGCCATCTTGCTATTTTGTGCTATACTCGACTCTCGTGCTATATTTAGAAACCTGTGCTATTTCGTTCACATGCTATCATGCTATCTTTTACTTGACTCTCTCGCTCTATCATTAGTTACTCTGCCTTTTAATTCATTAATCATTTAAAGCCTGCTTGACTATTAAGATTTAAGTCCTACTGGGCATTATCGCTCACCCTGCGTTATTTGTCGTTGTGTTCTCAGGTGAGACCGAGGATGAACCATACTCTCAAGAGGGCGGGAACGACCTGGAGTGATGTCATGAGTACCCTAGCATCCTATTACTATGTTTAGCGTTGTAGTAGTTAGGTTTTGAAGTTTAGTCTTTGCTTTATTTCAATGTAATTGGGCCCGATACTGTAATGCCCTCAAAATTTTGTCCTTTTATTTTGTCGTGTGTGGATTCATGCTTGTGTATAGTATCATGTATAAACATGTACATATTTATGTACTTATTATATTGGTGTACCTATGTTTGTATGTGTATGTTTAGTTCGTAAATGTTGTTCATTGGCATTGTGTAGATAGTAGTTACATTATACTTCACAAATTGCATGTATATACATAGAGTAAATATGGTTTTCTACATAATTTTATGACCTGGCCGAAGGGCAATTGACGGCAACATGAATGGACGTTCATGAGAAGTTGATGTCCATATCGATGGACGCTAAAAACTTGTAGATGGCCATGTATGTGGACATCTATTTCTCTAAAATTCTGTGCGCAGAAGATCTAGAGATCCCGCGATTGCCTTGCTCTCTGATTGGGGAGTTGTCCCCAACGGCTCTCCCATCTCATCTACGCATACCCCAAAGCCACAGCTTATAAAAACACCCTCTTGTGACTAGAAGAGATCCCCTTTGTCTCTTTGACAAAGAAACCCTAGAGTTGTGAGAAAACCTGAAGTTTGTGGCCCTTGATCCGGTGACTGGAGGACTCTTCCGGCGGTCTACGATGACTGGAGGACTCCTTGAACATCGAGGAACACTTCCCCGACTCCGGTATGCAGCGAGACTCATCACAGAGCCCGGAGTTGGGAGGTTTTGGAGGCTTCTTGGCACTGGCCGAGGAGAGCTTCTCCGACCTTTTATTCCCCTTGTTGATTTTTCCTGAGGCAAGTATCCCATCCCCATTGTTCATACATATGTCTAGTAGGTCTTAGGCATTTTTCTGGAATTTTATTCGAGTCTTGGAACCCCAATTTCACCAAGTTTCTGGCGTTCAGTCTGTGTTTTGCACAGACAGGAACATAACGGCAGGATCTCCTTCCGTTAATATCCTAAGTTGGTGGCAGCCGATACTGCCGTTAACCTGTTTGAACGGCTAGACCCTTGCCGTTTAGTTCTTCAGGAAAGAATAGTGAACTGTTCTTCCTTATATGACTATTTTTCAGATTTCTACGCATGAGGATATACTGTAAATTTTATATGCTATGTAATTTAGATAGTGGATTGTGTTATGAAATTTCTGTGAATTTTCGTTAATGGTATAAATTATTGAATTTGTTTGAAATGCATGTTAAACAGGTTTTGAACATGGTAGTCCCTTGTTTACACATTTCATGTGGAATTTAAATGCCATAAAAATTTTAGATGATGTGGATGAGTGTCAGTTCATGTCATGAAAATTTGGAAATTTTCCCATGTCTACGTAATTAGTTATAATTTCTGGATTTAAAAATAGAGAGCATGAGTAGGTAGTTTTAAATTTCCAGTAAATCGTATGATGCTTGTTAAATTTCGGGAAAAATTTTGTGATGAAATGACTGTTAGACACAGGGCTATAAACTGCTAATTATGACCTTCATGATGTGAATCAAGGATGAACTAATTTATGGTAATATGCAAATGGTTGTTCTATTTTCTGTAAATTATGCCTAGCTCAGAAAAATGTGAAAATTGGTATGTATGATCTACAACCTGTAAACAGCTTGTGGTTTGGGAAAAAGTAAGTGATATTTATGCAAATTTCATGAAGAAATGATTAATTAAATCTTGCTTATTGTGATCATAGATAATTGTTAAATAATTTCAACATGATTAGTGTAAATCCCTGTATGTCAAGTCTTGTTAATGGTAGTGCTATGTTAGGGAAACTGAACCATGCACATGAATGTGAAAATAGAATTAATGTGTTAATTAGTGTGAATTTGTGTGTGTGTTAATTTGGAAAATGTGTAAACTGTGCTGTGTGTGACACTGCTTCCATAGAGGGCTGTGGAACCGTACCGTGGTAAAGTCCCCACGGGAAGGTTCAACGTGTTTGATATCCTAAGGGCATTAGGATGAAATCCTGGAGGTGGACAAGTACTGGTTAGGGTGGAGAATCCTTCTCCCGGTCTGCGTAGTACCAAGATTCGTCACTATATTGCTTAGGTGGCGTCTATGTGTTATGTGAATGTGTTACATGTGTCCTTCTAGTGGTGGTTTGGACTATGTGTCACGGCATTTAAATGAGAATAATGTGATTGTGTATAAGTGAAAATGTGTAGTGTGTAAGTGAATATGTGAATATGTGAACCCAATGTGATAGCATGTAGAATTGTGAAATATGATATGATGGAGTTAGATTCATGTCAAAACAGCAAGCTTAGTATGTTTACAAATGTGATATGCATGTGGAAAAGTGCGTAGAATCCATGTTAGGAATGCTCTTCCTTTGTGTAAAATTCCAATTGCTATCATGTTGCAACATAGAAATAAATTTAGCTATCATGTGAGTAAATGTATAGAAAGCATGTGTTAGGTATATTATTGTGGAATGACATAAACCAAGTATCATGTGTTATGAAATTGGTAGAAGTATCATGGATAGGCTTTCTTAAACATTGTTCAAACCATGTTGCATGTATTGATTGACGTAATTGAGAGTAAAATGTGCGCATGATGTGTGTATGTATAATGTGTATGGATTACTTGTTGAGTCTTTTAGACTCACTCTTGCTTCGACGTACAGGTTTAGCAGGTGACCCTACTTCCTTGGAGAAGATCGTTGAGAGCGATTCCGAGCGAGGAGAGTAGATTGTTGTGGAGTCACCGACATTTTACTTTCTTTTCCATAGTATGAAATTTGAGACTTGTGTAATTGTGAATGAACATTGTAACTTGGATCTAGAATTTCATTATGTGGACTTTACTTTCTTTTAAATTTCTATATGGGCTATGTATGTCGAATGTGGATGATGAAATAAAATTGACAGTTAGTTCTTTTACTTCCGTTGTTCTATGACTATATTTGTGTACATCTCAATCTTGTGGCAGTGATGGGTAAATGTCCCACTGTAACGACGTTCACTATATCGACGTGGATTGGTATAATTGTACCGATATAAGGAGGGTCATTACAAGATTGGTATCAGAGCCCGCGCAAGCGGTTGAGATTGTACATAAATATATATAAGTCATCATCTTCATTATATGCTAAGTCCTTATAGAATTGTCCACATGTGTAGAAATGATTAATAATCAATGAAAGATAGATAAGAAAGTGGTTAGGAACTAAATAACGTAGTTTCTAATAGTGATTAAATTAATTGCAGCATATGGCTTCGCGTGGTAGACGTGGTGGTGTTCCTACTCGTGAGGGCGAGCAGAGGCGTGAGGAGCAGGCTGAGCAGCAGGCCCCAGCACCTCAGGGCCCTGTACTTCCCCCACCACCACTAGTGGATTATGGAGTGTTCATGCAGGGTCTAGTGCAGGCCATGCAGACGCAGGCCCACACCCAGGCTGCACTCCAGGCTCAGTTGGAGGCTCAGGTTAGAATAATAAGATAAAGAGTAGTCTATTTTATTTAATTGCATGATGTTATGTTGAATATGTGTTGCTTGTTGTTTGTTGTAGCAGGCTCAGGTTCCAGTTCCCCAGGCTTAGGACCATGGTGGACCCTCTATCATGGAAAGGTTCAAGAGGATGTTGCCACCCTCTTTTAAGGGGGAGAGCGACCCATTGCTAGCTGAGAGCTGGATGAGGGAGATCGAGAAGATCTTCCGGGCTATTAGGTGTGCGGACGATGACAAGGTTACTTTAGCCACCTATATGCTACAGGTATGTGTTAGTTTTATATGTTTGTATACCCTGTTAAGTTAGAGTTGTTTAGTTTGGTGCTTATGAAGGTTGTGTTGCAGGAGAGAGCCGATGTGTGGTGGGCTTCCTTGCTGCGTACCCAGTTCGAGGACGGTGCTATTGATGTTGCTTGGGACGAGTTCGTGAGGCTCTTTCGGGCCAAGTTCGTCCCCGAGCATATCCAGGACAGGATGGAGCAGGAGTTCCTTTCTTTGACTCAGGGCTCCATGACTGTACTCGAGTGCGAGGCCAGGTTTGCTGAATTATCTAAGTATGCACCTCACATAGTGGTTGATGAGCGCAGGAAGGCAAAGAAATTTGTGATGGGCCTTAAGCCATCACTGAGGACGAGGCTTGTGGTGTTTGATCATCGTACCCTGGACGAGGCCCTTAGCGCTGCTTGTAGGCAGGAGGGTGAGATGGAGCAGTAACTCGAGGAGAAGAAGGCTTCGCAGAAGAGGCCTGCAACTCCTTTCCAGCGGCAGGATAAGAAGAATGCAGTGTACCAGTCACCACAGCGCCCAATGGCAGCCAGCAGTACTCAGGTACCTTCTCAGCGTTCCCCTAGTGTGAAGAAAGAGTGTCCTCATTGCGGGAGGACAGATGGTGGTACGGAGTGTTGGATGGTAGCAGGGAAATGCCTGAAGTGCGGGAGCAGCGACCACAAGATCAAGGATTGTCCGAGACTTCAGCAAGGAGTCCAGCGTGGAGTGCCAGCCCTAGTAGCGGCAGTAGCACCAGCACCAGCTACAGGAAGACCAGGAAGGCCTCGAGCCCAAGCTTGAGTGTTTTCTCTAGCACGAGAGGATGCCGAGCAGGCGGAGCATGTCACCGAAGGTACGGTTTTATTTCTAGGTGTGCACTCTCGGGTTTTGTTTCATATGGGTGCCACTCACTAGTTCATTTCTGAGCGGTTTGCTAGGCAGTTTGCTATAGAGTCAGGCATAGAGTCTGAGGATTTAGAAGTCCCTTTATCTGTACACACACCTGCGGGTACAGTATCGACTAGGAAGTGCATTCCGTCGTTACCTGTGTGCATTAAGGATAGGGTTCTAGATGGGCATTTCTTCTTGCTGAAGATGAAGGACTTTGAGGTTATTCTTGGTCTGGATTGGCTAGAGGAGCACTATGCGTTAGTAGATTGTCGTGGGAAGAGGATTGTTTTCTGCATTCCTGGTGAGGACAAGTTCTCTCATCCATTGCCAAGGAACATGGCGGGAAAGTTGGTCATCTCTGCCATGAAAGCTATGCGCATGGTAAACCAGGGTTGTGACGCTTTTCTTGCCAGCATAGTGTTAGTACCCGAAGCTGATGAGTCACCTACTCTTGCAGAGATCGATGTAGTGAAGGATTTTCCAGATGTCTTTCTCGATAATTTTTCTGGATTGCCACCGGATAGAGAGATAGAGTTCACCATAGAGTTGCTTCCGAGCACCTCTCCTATCTCGAAGGCTCCATATCGGATGGCACCTGTGGAGTTAGCCGAGTTGAGGAGGCAGTTGCAGGAATTGCTAGATAAGGGATTCATTCGCCCTAGTGTTTCTCCTTAAGGCGCACCTGTATTGTTTGTAAAGAAGAAGGATGTGTCACTTAGGTTATGCATTGATTATAGGAAGCTAAACCAAGTGACTGTGAAGAATAGGTATCCCTTACCTCGATTGATGATTTGTTTGACCAGCTGCAAAATGCATCAATCTTTTCTAAGATTGATTTGCAGTCTGGCTATCATCAGTTAAGGATTAGGAGTGAGGATGTGTCCAAGATGGCCTTTAGGACTCGTTATGGGCATTATGAGTTTTTAGTTTTTCCTTTTGGTCTAACCAACGCCCGACAGTGTTCATGGATCTCATGAACAGGGTATTTAGGCCTTACTTAGATATCTTTGTTGTAGTGTTTATCGATGATGTGTTAGTCTATTCTCCGGATGAGACTACACACCGTCAGCATTTGAGGGTAGTATTAGAGGTTCTCCGTGCACACAAGCTATATGCTAAATTCAGCAAGTGCGATTTTTGGTTGCGCGAGGTTCATTTCCTTGGGCATGTTATCTCCGGTGCTGGTGTAGCAGTTGATCCAGCGAAGGTCCAGGCTGTTATGGATTGGGAGATTCCCAAGACCCCTTTGGAGATTCGGAGTTTTCTTAGTTTGGCGGGTTACTATCGGCGATTTATTGAGGGATTTTCATCCATCGCCGCCCCATTAACTAAGCTGACCAGGAAGGGTGAGGATTTTTTCTGGTCCAAGGAGTGTGAGAGTAGTTTTCGATTATTGAAGACTAAGCTCAAATCAGCTCCTATGTTAGTTTTGCCGAGCGGTGTAGAGGGTTTAGCTATCTACACGGATGCATCTCGGATTGACCTTGGCTGTGTATTGATGCAGCAAGGAAGGGTAGTAGCGTATGCTTCTTGACAATTAAAGGAGAATGAGCGAAACTATCCGACTCATGATTTGGAGCTTGCGGCAGTGGTGCATGCACTGATGATCTGGAGGTACTATCTTATGGTGTCAGATTTGAGGTGTTCACTGACCACAAGAGCTTGAAATATCTTTTCTCCCAAAAGGAATTAAACCTGAGGCAGAGACGATGATTGAGTTCTTGAAGGACTATGACTTCGACCTCCAGTATCATCCTGAAAGGGCGAATGTTGTAGCGGATGCCCTTAGTAGGAAGAAGTCTTCTCTCCAGTAGGATTGGAAGATGTTGGAGGATGCAGCGTGTGTGATGACTGAGTTAGAGCCATCTTTGTGTTAGGCTTTTGTAGCTCAGTTGTCCATTAGGTCTTCGGTGTTGGATGAGGTGATCGAGCAACAAAAAGCCGACCCTAGACTCCAAGAGTTAGTGAGCAAGGTGGGCATTGCTCGTGATGAGGATGGCGTGATTAGGTTCCATCACCGAGTATGTGTTCCTGACATTGTAGATGTCCGTGAGCATGTATTAGCAGAAGCTCAAAGGTCGAGATTCTCTATTCATCCGGGTAACACTAAGATGTACCAGGATTTGAAGAGGTCTTTTTGGTGGTCTGGCATGAAGAGGGATGTAGTGGATTATGTATCTAGGTGTTTAGTATGCCAGCAAGTAAAGGCCGAGCGGCAACGACCATCTGGTCTTATACAGAAGATGGAGATCCCAGTATGGAAGTGGGAAGCTGTCACTATGGATTTTGTTTCGGGTTTGCCCCGATCTAGACAGGGTAATGACACGATTTGGATAGTCATAGATAGATTCTCAAAGACTGCGCATTTCTTGCCTATGAAGAAGAAGCAGTCGGTTGAGAGTCTGGCTAGGTTGTATGTTAGTAGCATCATTAGATTGCATGGTGTGCCAAAGTCGATCATTTCGGATCGAGATCTGAGATTTACTTCGAGGTTGTGGAAGGGTCTTCAGGATGTGTTAGGTTCTGCATTGAAGCTTAGTTCACCGTTCCATCCCCAGACAGATGGACAGTCCGAGAGGACTATCCAGACGCTCAAGGATATGTTGAGAGCGTGTGTGCTGGATTGGAAGGATGATTGGGAGCGTCATCTACCTCTTGTGGAGTTCGCATATAACAACAACTTTCATGCGAGTATTGGTATGACTCCATTTAAGGCGTTGTATGGAAGGCCTTGCAGATCTCCTTTATGTTGGGAGGAGACAGGTGATCGGCAGGTGATCGGTCCAGAGTTAGTTTAGGAGACTTCAGATAAGGTCCAGTTGATTAGGAAGAGGCTTGTTGCGGCACAGGATAGGCAAAAGAGTTATGCCAACATCAGGAGGAAGGATTTGGAGATAGGAGGGGGTGAGCATGTATTTTTGAAGATTTCACCTACTCGAGGTGTTGTCAGGTTTGGCAGGCATAGCAAATTAAGTCCTAGATTCATTGGCCCATATGAGATTCTCAGGCGTTTAGGTAGCATGGCTTATGATCTAGCTTTACCCACGGCTTTAGCTAGTGTTCATCCCATTTCTATGTATCTATGCTCAGAGATATGTTCGAGATCCATCTCATGTTATTAGTCACGAGCCAGTGGAGATCCAGCCATATCTCTGCTATGTGGAGCAACCGGTAGCTATTCTTGACCGAAAGGTTCAGCATCTCTGAAACAAGAGTATTGCGTTGGTAAAAGTTTTATGGCGGAACTTCTCGCGAGAGGAGGCTACCTGGGAGCTTGAGGATGCGATGCAGAAGAAGTATCCCCAATTGTTTGAGTAGTGTTGTTCGAACTTCGAGGATGAAGTTTCTTTAAGGGAGAGAGGGTGTAAGGCCCTCGAAATTTTGTCCTTTTATTTTGTCGTGTGTGGATTCATGCTTGTGTATAGTATCATGTATAAACATGTATTTATTTATGTACAAATTATCTTGGTGTACCTATGTATGTATGTGTATGTTTAGTTCGTAAATGTTGTTCATTGGCATTGTGTAAATAGTAGTTACTTTATAATTCATAAATTGCATGTATATACATAGAGTAAATATGGTTTTCTGCATAATTTCATGACCTGGCCGAAGGGCAATTGACGGCAACATGAATGGACGTTCATGAGAAGTTGACGTCCATATCGATGGACGCCAAAAACTTGTAGACGGCCATGTATGTGGACGTCTATTTCTCCAAAATTCTGTGCGGAGCAGATCCAGAGATCCCGTGATTGCCTTGCTCTCTGATTGGGGAGCTGTCCCCAACGGCTCTCCCATCCCATCTACGCATACCCCAAAGCCACAGCTTATAAAAACAACCTCTTGTGACTAGAAGAGATCCCCTTTGTCTCTTTGACAAAGAAACCCTAGAGCTGTGAGAAAACCTAAAGTTTGTGGCCCTTGATCCAGCGACTGGAGGACTCTTCTGACGGTCTATGACGACTGGAGGACTCCTTGAACATCGAGGAACAGTTCCACGACTCTGGTGTGCAGCGAGACTCATCACAGAGCCCAGAGCTGGGAGGTTTTGGAGGCTTCTTGGCACTGGCCGAGGAGAGCTTCTCTGAGCTTTTATTCCCCTTGTTGATTTTTCCAAAGGCAAGTAACCCATCCCCATTGTTCATATATATGTCTAGTAGGTCTTAGGCATTTTTCTGGAATTTTATTCGAGTCCTAGAACCCCAATTTCACCAAGTTTCTGGCATTCAGTCTGTGTTTTGCATAAACGGGAACTTAACGGCAGGATCTCCTGCCATTAATATCCTAAGTTGGCGGCAGCCGATACCATCATTAACCTGTTTGAACGGCCAGACCCTTGCCGTTTAGTTCTTCAGGAAAGAACAGTGAATTGTTCTTCCTTATATGACTATTTTTCGGATTTCTACGCATGAGGATACACTGTAAATTTTATATGCTATGTAATTTAGATAGTGGATTGTGTTATGAAATTTCTCTGAATTTATGTTAATGTTATTAATTATTGAATTTGTTTGAAATGCATGTTAAACGGGTTTTGAACATGGTAGACCCTTGTTTACACAATCCATCTGAAATTTAAATGCCATAAAATTTTAGACGATGTGGATGAGTGTCAGTTCATGTCATGAAAATTTGGGAATTTTCCCATGTCTACGTAATTAGTTATAATTTCTGGATTTAAAAATAGGGAGCATGAGTAGGTTGTTTTAAATTTCCAGTAAATCCAATGATGCTTGTTAAATTTTGGGAAAAATTTTGTGATGATATGACTATTAGACACAGGGCTACAAACTGCTAATTATGACCTTCATGATGTGAATCAAGGATGAACTGATTTATGGGTAATATGCAAATGGTTGTTCTATTTTCTGTAAATTCTGCATAGCTCAAAAAAATGTGAAAATTGGTATGTATGATCTACACCTATAAACAACTTGTGGATAAAATTTCATGTGGTTTGGGCAACAGTAAGTGATATTTATGCAAATTTCATGAAGAAATGATTAATTAAAGTATGCTTATTGTGATCATAGATTTGTTAAATAATTTCAACATGATTAGTGTAAATCCCTGTATGTCAAGTCTTGTTAACGGTAGTGCTATGTTAGGGAAACTGAACCATGCACATGAATGTGAAAATGGAATTAATGTGTTAATTAGTGTGAATTTGTGTGTGTGTGTTAATTTGGAAACTGTGTAAACTGTGCCGTGTGTGACACTACTTCCATAGAGGGCTGTGGAACTGTACCGTGGTAAAGTCCCCACGGGAAGGTTCAATGTGTTTGATATCCTAAGGATATTAGGATGAAATCCTGGAGGTGGACATGTACCACTGGTTAGGGTGGAGAATACTTCTCCCGGTCTGCGTAGTACCAAGATTCGTCACTGTGTTGCCTAGGTGGCATCTTTGTGTTATGTGAATGTGTTACGTGTGTCCTTCTAGTGGTGGTTTGGACTATGTGTCACGGCATTTAAATGAGAATAATGTGATTGTGTATAAGTGAAAATGTGTATGTGTAATTGAATATGTGAATATGTGAACCCAATGTGATAGCATGTAGAATTTTGATTGTGGATGAACAATGTAATTTGGATCTAGAATTTCATTCTGTGGACTTTAGTTTCTTTTAAATTGCTATATGGGCTATGTATGTTGTATGTGGATGATGAAATAAAATTGACAGTTAGTTCTTTTACTTTCGCTGTTCTAGGACTATATTTGTGTACATCTCAATCCTGTGGTAGTGATGGGTAAATGTCCCACTGTAACGACGTTCACTATATCGATGTGGATTGGTATAATCGTACTGGTATAAGGAGAGTCGTCACAGAGATTGGTATCAGAGCCCGGGCAAGCAGTTGAGATTGTACATAAATATATATAAGTCACCATCTTCATTATATGCTAAGTCCTTATAGAATTGTCCACATGTGTAGAAATGATTAATAATCAATGAAAGATAGATAAGAAAGTGGTTAGGAACTAAATAACGTAGTTTCTAATAGTGATTAAATTAATTGCAGCATATGGCTTCGCATGGTAGACGTGGTGGTGTTCCTGCTAGTGAGGGCGAGCAGAGGTGTGAGGAGCAGGCCCCGACACCTCAGGGCCCTATACTTCCCCCACCACCACCAGTGGATTATGGAGTGTTCATGCAGGGTCTAGTGCAGGCCATGCAGATGCAGGCCCACACCCAGGCTGCACTCCAGGCTCAGTTGGAGGCTCAGGTTAGAATAATAAGATAAAGAGTAGTATGTTTTATTTAATTGCATGATGTTATGTTGAATATGTGTTGCTTGCTATTTGTTGTAGTAGGCTCAGGTTCTAGTTCCCCAGGCTCAGAACCATGGTGGACCCTCCATCATGGAAAGGTTCAAGAGGATGTTGCCACCCTCTTTTAAGGGGGAGAGCGACCCATTGCGAGCTGAGAGCTGGATGAGGGAGATCGAGAAGATCTTCCAGGCTATTAGGTGTGCGGACGATGACAAGGTTACTTTAGGCACCTATATGCTACAGGTATGTGTTAGTTTTATATGTTTGTATACCCTGTTAAGTTAGAGTTGTTTAGTTTGGTGCTTATGAAGGTTGTGTTGCAGGAGAGAGCCGATGTGTAGTGGGCTTCCTTATTGCGTACCCGGTTCAAGGACGGTGCTATTGATGTTGCTTGGGACGAGTTCGTGAGGCTCTTCCGGGCCATGTTCGTCCCCGAGCATATCTAGGACAGGATGGAATAGGAGTTCCTTTCTTTGACTCAGGGCTCCATGGCTGTACTCGAGTACGAGGCCAGGTTTGCTGAATTATCTATGTATACACCTCACCTAGTGGTTGATGAGCGCAGAAAGGCAAAGAAATTTGTGATGGGCCTTAAGCCATCACTAAGGACGAGGCTTGTGGCATTTGATCATCGTACCCTAAACGAGGCCCTTAGCGCTGCTTGTAGGCAGGAGGGTGAGATGGAGCAGTACCTCGAGGAGAAGAAGGCTTCGCAGAAGAGGACTGCAGCTCCTTTCCAGCGGCAGGATAAGAAGAAGGCAGTGTACCAGTCACCACAGCGCCCAGTGGCAGCCAGCAGTACTCAGGTACCTTCTCAGCGTTCCCCTAGTGTGAAGAAGGAGTTTCCTCATTGCGGGATGACACACGGTGGTGCAAAGTGTTGGATGGTAGCGGGGAAATGCCTGAAGTGTGGGAGCAGCGACCACAGGATCAAGGATTGTCAGAGACTTCAGCAGGGAGTCCAGCATGGAGCGCCGGCCCCAGCAGCGGCAGCAGCAGCAGCACCCACTACAAGAAGACCAGGAAGGCCTCGAGCACAAGCTCGAGTGTTTTCTCTAGCACAAGCTCGAGTGTTTTCTCTAGCACGAGAGGATGCCGAACAGGCGGAGCATGTCACCGATCGTACGGTTTTATTTCTAGGTGTGCACGCTCGGGTTTTGTTTGATACGGGTGCCACTCACTCGTTCATTTCTGAGCTGTTTGCTAGGCAGTTGGCTATAGAGTCAGGCATAGAGTCTGAGGATTTAGAAGTCCCTTTATCTATACAAACACCTGCGGGTACGGTATTGACTAGGAAGTGCATTCCGTGGTTACCTGTGTGCATTAAGGATAGGGTTCTAGATGGGTGTTTCTTCTTGCTGAAGATGAAGGACATTGATGCTATTCTTGGTCTGGATTGACTAGAGGAGCACTATGCGTTAGTAGATTATCGTGGGAAGAGGATTGCTTTCCGCATTCCTGGTGAGGATGAGTTCTCTCATCCATTGCCAAGGAACTTGGTGGGAAAGTTGGTCATCTCTACCATGAAGGCGATGCGCATGGTAAACAAAGGTTGTGACGCTTTTCTTGCCAGTGTAGTGTTAGTACCCGAAGCTGATGAGTCACCTACTCTTGCAGAGATCGATGTAGTGAGGATTTTCCAGACATCTTTCCCGATAATTTGTCTGGATTGCTACCGGATAGAGAGATAGAGTTCACCATAGAGTTGCTTCCGGGCACCTCTCCTATCTCGAAGGCTCCATATCGGATGGCACCTGCGGAGTTAACTGAGTCGAGGAGGCAGTTGCAGGATTTGCTAGATAAGGTATTCATTCGCCCTAGTGTTTCTCCTTGGGGCGCACCTGTATTGTTTGTGAAGAAGAAGGATGGGTCACTTAGGTTATGCATTGATTATAGGAAGCTAAACCAAGTGACTGTGAAGAATAGGTATCCCTTACCTCGAATTGATGATTTGTTTGACCAGCTGCAAAATGCATCAGTCTTTTCTAAGATTGATTTGCGGTCTGGCTATCATCAGTTGAGGATTAGGAGTGAGGATGTGTCCAAGATGGCCTTTAGGACTCATAATGGGCATTATGAGTTTTTAGTTCTTCCTTTTGGTCTAACCAACGCCCCGGCAGCGTTCATGGATCTCATGAACAGGGTATTTAGGCCTTACTTAGATAGCTTGGTTGTAGTGTTTATCGATGATGTGTTAGTCTATTCTCCAGATAAGACTACACACCATCAGCATTTGAGGGTAGTATTAGAGGTTCTCCGTGCACACAAGCTGTATGCTAAATTCAGCAAGTGCGATTTTTGGTTGCGCGAGGTTCATTTCCTTGGGCATGTTATCTCCGGTGCTGGTGTAGCAGTTGATCCAGCGAAGGTCCAGGCTGTTATGGATTGGGAGATTCCCAAGACCCTTTGGAGATTCGGAGTTTTCTTAGTTTGGCGGGTTACTATCGGCGATTTATTGAGGGATTTTCATCCATCACCGCCCCATTAACTAAGATGGCCAGGAAGGGTGAGGAGTTTGTCTAGTCCAAGCAGTGTGAGAGTAGTTTTCGATTATTGAAGACTAAGCTCACATCAGCTCCTGTATTAGTTTTGACGAGCAGTGTAGAGGGCTTTACTATCTACACGAGTATCTCGGATTGGCCTTGGCTGTGTATTGATTCAGAAGGAAGGGTAGTAGCGTATGCTTCTCGATAATTAAAGGAGCATGAGCGAAACTATCTGACTCATGATTTGGAGCTTGCGGCAGTGGTGCATGCACTGAAGATCTGGAGGCACTATCTTTATGGTGTCAGATTTGAGGTGTTCACTGACCACAAGAGCTTGAAATATCTTTTCTCCCAAAAGGAATTAAACCTGAGGCAGAGAAGATGGATTGAGTTCATGAAGGACTATGACTTCGACCTCTAGTATCATCCTGGAAAGGCGAATGTTGTAGCGGATGCCCTTAGTAGGAAGAAGTCTTCTCTCCAGCAGGATTGGAAGATGTTGGAGGATGCAGCGTGTGCGATGACTGAGTTAGAGCCATCTTTGTGTCAGGCTTTTGTAGCTCAGTTGTCCATTAGGTCTTCGGTGTTGGATGAGGTGATCGAGCAACAAAAAGCCGACCATAGACTCCAAGAGTTAGTGGGCAAGGCGGGCATTGCTCGTGATGAGGATGGCGTGATTAGGTTCCATCACCGATTATGTGTTCCTGACATTGTAGATGTCCGTGAGCATGTATTAGAAGAAGCTCATAGGTCGAGATTCTCTATTCATCCAGGTAACACTAAGATGTACCAGGATTTGAAGAGGTCTTTTTGGTGGTCTGGCATGAAGAGGGATGTAGCGAATTAGGTATCTAGGTGTTTAGTATGCCAACAAGTGAAGGCCGAGCGGCAGTGACCATATGGTCTTATGCAGAAGATGGAGATCCCAGTATGGAAGTGGGAAGCTGTCACTATGGATTTTGTTTCGGGTTTGCCCCGATCTAGATGGGGTAATGACTCGATTTGGGCAGTCGTAGATAGATTCTCGAAGACTGCGCATTTCTTACCTATGAAGATGAAGCAGTCGATTGAGATTCTGGCTAGGTTGTATGTTAGTAGCATCATTTGATTGCATGCTGTGCCGAAGTCGATCATTTCGGATCGAGATCCGAGATTTACTTTGAGGTTGTGGAAGGGTCTTCAGGATGCGTTAGGTTCTGAATTGAAGCTTAGTTCAGCGTTCCATCCCCAGACAGATGGACAGTCCGAGAGGAGTATCCAGATGCTCGAGGATATGTTGAGAGCGTGTGTGCTGGATTGGAAGGATGATTGGGAGCGTCATCTGCCTCTTGTGGAGTTCGCATATAACAACAGCTTTCATTCAAGTATTGGTATGGCTCCATTTGAGGCGTTGTATGGAAGGCCTTGCAGATCTCCTTTATGTTGGGAGGAGACAGGTGATAGGCAGCTGATCGGTCCGGAGTTAGTTCATGAGACTTTGGATAAGGTCCAGTTGATTAGGAAGAGGCTTATTGCGGCACAGGATAGGCAGAAGAGTTATGCTGACAATAGGAGAAAGGATTTGGAGTTCGGAGGGGGTGAGCATGTCTTTTTGATGATTTCACCTACTCGAGGTGTTGTCAGGATTGGCAGGCATAGCAAATTAAGTCCTAGATTCATTGGCCCGCATGAGATTCTCAGGCGTTTAGGTAGCGTGGCTTATGAGCTAGCTTTACCCCCGACTTTAGCTATCGTTCATCCTGTTTTCCATGTATCTATGCTTAGGAGATATGTTCGAGATCCATCTCATGTTATTAGTCACGAGCCAGTGGAGATCCAGCCAGATCTCTCTTATGTGGAGCAACCGGTAGCTATTCTTGACCGGAAGGTTCAGCATCTCCGAAACAAGAGTATTGCGTCGGTAAAAGTTTTATGGCGGAACTTCTCGCGAGAGGAGGCTACCTGGGAGCTTGAGGATGCGATGAAGAAGAAGTATCCCAAATTGTTTGAGTAGTGTTGTTCGAACTTCGAAGACGAAGTTTCTTTAAGGGGGAGAGGGTGTAAGACCCTCGAAATTTTGTCCTTTTATTTTGTCGTGTGTGGATTCATGCTTGTGTATAGTATCATGTATAAACATGTAGATATTTATGTACATATTATCTTGGTGTACCTATGTATGTTTGTGTATGTTTAGTTCGTAAATGTTGTTCATTGGCATTGTGTAGATAGTAGTTACATTATACTTCATAAATTGCATATATATACATAGAGTAAACATGGTTTTCTGCATAATTTGCTGACCTGGCCAAAGGGAAATTGACGGCAACATGAATGGACGTTCATGAGAAGTTGACATCCATATCGATGGATGCCAAAAACTTGTAGACGACCATGTATGTGGACGTCTATTTCTCTAAAATTCTGTGAGCAGCAGATCCAAAGATCCCGCGATTGCCTTGCTCTCTGATTGGGGAGCTGTCCCCAAAGGCTCTCCCATCCCATCTACGCATACCCCAAAGCCACAGCTTATAAAAACACCCTCTTGTGACTAGAAGAGATCCCCTTTGTCTCTTTGACAAAGAAACCCTAGAGCTGTAAGAAAACCTAAAGTTTGTGGCCCTTGATCCGGTGACTGGAGGACTCTTCCAGCGGTCTACGACGACTGGAGGACTCCTTGAACATCGAGGAACACTTCCCCGACTCTGGTGTGCAGCGAGACACATCACAGAGCCCGGAGCTGGGAGGTTTTGGAGGCTTCTTGTCACTGGCCGAGGAGAGGTTCTCTGACCTTTTATTCCCCTTGTTGATTTTTCCTGAGGCAAGTAACCCATCCCCATTGTTCATACATATGTCTAGTAGGTCTTAGGCATTTTTCTGGAATTTTATTCGAGCCCTGGAACCCCAATTTCACCAAGTTTCTGGTGTTCAGTCTGTGTTTCGCACAGACAGGAACTTAACGGCAGGATCTCCTGCCGTTAATATCCTAAGTTGGCGGCAGCCGATACTGCCGTTAACCTGTTTGAACGACCAAACCCTTGCCGTTTAGTTCTTCAGGAAAGAACAGTGAACTATTCTTCCTTATATGACTATTTTTTGGATTTCTACACATGAGGATATACTGTAAATTTTATATGCTATGTAATTTAGATAGTGGATTGTGTTATGAAATTTTCGTGAATTTTCGTTAATGGTATTAATTATTGAATTTGTTTGAAATGCATGTTAAACAGGTTTTGAACATGGTAGACCCTTGTTTACACAATCCATGTGGAATTTAAATACCAAAAAAAATTTAGACGATGTGGTTGAGTGTCAGTTCATGTCATGAAAATTTAGGAATTTTCCCATGTCTACATAATTAGTTATAATTTTTGGATCTAAAAATAGGGAGTATGAGTAGGTTGTTTTAAATTTCCAGTAAATCGTATGATTCTTGTTAAATTTCGGGAAAAATTTTGTGATGATATGACTATTAGACACAGGGCTATAAACTACTAATTATGACCTTCATGATGTGAATCAAGGATGAACTGATTTATGGGTAATATGCAAATGGTTGTTCTATTTTCTGTAAATTCTGCATAGCTCAGAAAAATGTGAAAATTGGTATGTATGATCTACACTGTAAACAGCCTGTGGATAAAATTTCATGTGGTTTGGGCAATAGTAAGTGATATTTATGCAAATTTCATGAAGAAATGATTAATTAAAGCATGATTATTGTGATCATAGATTTGTTAAATAATTTCAACATGATTAGTGTAAATCCCTGTATGTCAAGTCTTGTTAACGGTAGTGCTATGTTAGGGAAACTGAACCATGCACATGAATATGAAAATGGAATTAATGTGTTAATTAGTGTGAATTTGTGTGTGTGTTAATTTGGAAAATGTGTAAACTGTGCCGTGTGTGACACTGCTTCCATAGAGGGCTGTGGAACTGTACCGTGGTAAAGTACCCATGGGAAGGTTCAATGTGTTTGATATCCTAAGGGCATTAGGATAAATCCTGGAGGTGGACAAGTACCACTAGTTAGGGTGGAGAATACTTCTCCAGGTTTGCGCAGTACCAAGATTCGTCACTGTGTTGCCTAGGTGGCGTCTATGTGTTATGTGAATGTGTTACGTGTGTCATTCTAGTGGTGGTTTGGACTATGTGTCACGGCATTTAAATGAGAATAATGTGATTGTGTATAAGTGAAAATGTGTAGTGTGTAATTGAATATGTGAATATGTGAATATGTGAACCCAATGTGATAGCATGTAGAATTGTGAAATATGATATGATGGAGTTAGATTCATGTCAAAACAGCAAGCTTAGTATGTTTACAAATGTGATATGCATGTGGAAAGGTGCGCAGAATCCATGTTAGGAACGCTCTTCCTTTATGTGTAAAATTCCATGTCTCAATTGCTATCATGTTGCAACATAGATATAAATTTAGCTATCATGTGAGTAAATGTATAGAAAGCATGCGGTAGGTATATTATTGTGGAATGACATATACCATGTATCATGTGTTATGAAATTGGTAGAAGTATCATGATAGGCTTTCTTAAAGATTGTTCAAACCATGTTTCATGTATTGATTGATGTAATTGAGAGTAAAATGTGCACATGATGTGTGTATGTATAATGTGTATGGATTACTTGTTGAGTCTTTTAGACTCACTCTTGCTTCGGCGTACAGGTTTAGCAGGTGACCCTACTTCCTTGGAGGAGATCATTGAGAGTGATTCCAAGCGAGGAGAGTAGATTGTTGTGGAGTCACCGACATTGTACTTTCTTTTCCATAATATGAAATTTGAGACTTGTGTAATTGTGGATGAACAATGTAATTTGGATCTAGAATTTCATTATGTGGACTTTAGTTTCTTTTAAATTGCTATATGGGCTATGTATGTCGAATGTGGATGATGAAATAAAATTGACAGTTCATTCTTTTACTTCCGCTGTTCTATGACTATATTTGTGTACATCTCAATCTTGTGGCAGTGATGGGTAAATGTCCCACTGTAACGACGTTCACTATATCGACATGGATTGGTATAATCATACTGGTATAAGGAGGGTCGTCACATATAGATTGGTTCTGATATTAGTGGTTGTAACTAGACCTTGGAAATTTATAATGAGAAAGGTTTGCTTTAGTATTATTCATTGTGCAATGGTTTGATGTCTAGTATTTGCTCTATATCTTTTCTTGCAACTACCTCGCGTTCCGATATTCCGCGTCGGGGCATGACAGTTTTGTGGTATCAGAGCCTAGGTTATTCTTAAGTATAGGATGATCTAGGTTAACCAGCCTCGACTAGAGTCAATTGTCCTACCTATGTGAGTTGTGGTTAGAGCCGAGGGTAACTAGCTAAAATAGACTCACACACGCACGAATTAAATCTCACATCAGTATCATAACAGTAAGCTATTTTTTTAGGAACTAAGCAATCGAGATGGCTATTGAACGTGCCCAAATGAGGTGCATGCAACAGACCATTCAAGAACTGACTCGTGCAATCATGCAAGCTACCCAAGGTGGCAGAAATCGTGGCAGTGCAGGCGAGCTACGTCGTAACTTCAGGAGTCTGAACCCACCTAGGTTAAGTGGATCCACGGATCCGGATGAAGCTGAGCACTAGCTCAAGGAAACGGAAAGGATCTTCCGTGTTATGCAATGTGCAGCGGGGGATAAGCTGCTACTAGCCACATTTCAACTGGAGAAGGACGCCCGCGCGTGGTGGGAGTCAGTGGAAGCTACTAGAGAGAATGGTCAATTTACTTGGAATGAATTCAAAGAAGCTTTCAACTCCAAATACTTCTCCAAGCATGTCCAAGAAAGGAAGGCTGCTGAATTCGCTACTCTTAAACAGCGGAGTTTGACTGTGGCCGAATATGAAGCCCAGTTTTCAAGACTGGCGCGCTATGCTGCACATCTAGTGAACACTGAAAGGATGAAGGCTAGGTGCTTTCTAAATGGCCTTAAGCCCCACTACATCACTCAACTGGCACCTCTCCACATCCAGACCTATGCCAAGATGGTAAAGAAAGCCCAACTGCTGGAAGATGCTACGAACTTCACCGACCGTATCAAAGGGAAGTTCGTGAAGAAGGATTTGACCTCGGGTCAATCATCTGCTAAGCCAAACAATGGCAAGAAGCGTCCCCTCAACCTCATAGAGGGTCCTAGCCAAGAAAGGAAACCCAAGGCGATAGTCCCATACACTCCAGCAAAAAGCAACTGTAAACACTGCGACAAGCTGGGTAGCATGGCTGATGAATGCTGGAGGAAGGTCGGCACATGTCTGCGCTGCGGAAGTCGCGAGCACCGCATCCCTGAGTGCCCGCTACTAAAAGAGAATGAGAGGCACCCTAATGCGCTTAAGAAATAGGGCCGACTGTAAGCCCTGCATGATGAGAAACCTGCTATGGAAGGTGGCATGGTAGAAGGTACCGTTCAAGTTTTCTCATTATCAGCATTTGTTTTATTTGATACTGGAGCCACTCATTCATTTATATCTCAAAACTTTGCTGATACTGTGAATACTAAACCTATATCTATGGGTTGTGAGTTCTCTATCACAACGCCTGTCACGCCCCCAAATTTATTTTAGCAGCAGAATAAATTGGGAGACGTGGCGAACAAGCAAGCATTCAGAAGCTATAGACCAATAGCTTATACAAATAGGGCCCACAATGTAATAATTAAATTTTCTTCCTTTATTTATCAAAATGAATATTACAACCTCTAATGTCAAATGAAACACTCCTTGCTCACCTATCTTATCTATCTCTCAAAGAAAAGGGAAATTACATTAATGACCAATCTAAATAAGAATAAAAAGGGACTCTCTAAGTGTACTCCACGCTCGGCGCACAAGTCCCATCATTTAGCTTTACCTTCACTACCTGAAATGTTAAAGAGAGCAGGTATGAGAGCACTCGCCCTGCAGGATTTACATCTTCCAGCAATGATATAAGTATTTACATTTTAAAAGGTAGAAGGTACGAACATGATATGTACAATGCAATTAAAATGTCGATAGTAACATGTGTACAGTGTATCATGCAAGATAGTATGATCAAGAGATTGTAATGATCAATCTAGCAACAAGGTTGTATTCAAGAGTTCAAGATATTGTGAACAATGATCTAGCAAGATGGTAACTTCATGAACAAGCGCAAGATAGCATGTAACAAGATGGCCATTTCACTAGCAAGCATTTTGAGTAACCCACTCGGAGCACTCCACAAGAATATCACACAGGATCTACTGGTGCCTCATACAAGTCCATCCTTCAGCCACTCGGGTTAAGGACCAGCACACAGTAGCAGGTAACAAGCAAGTAAGTTTATCACGTGTAACAAGTACGTGCCATGCCAAGCACCAATCATGATTCCGCACCATGCCAGGCACATGACTTTGTTAGGGGATCAACCTAACAATCAACTCCTGGGGTAACGAACATATTTGGGAAAATTGGACAATCAACACCTTGGGGTAAACAAGACTTTGTCGGGGGCGAATCCGATAATCACACCCATAGGTAAATAGGACTTTGCCAGAATCTCCAAGACCAGATATGGGCCCTCAATCAGGTTCGTATTGCGCAACATTGGCATCTGTCCCAATGAACCCATCGACTCATGGGTGACAAGAACGAGTTTTGAGTCCATGACTCCAATATCATTGATGTACTTCAAGAACGTATCACAAGAAGGCAATGTGTGTTAATAAGGATAGACTGCTCGAGAATGTTCAGGACTATCATGTCAATAGTATTGATTATCGAGAGTGTCATGTCAATAATGATATAGAGTCTATGGGTACGTTGGGAATATCAAGTCAAGAGTTCAATTCGGAAGCATTACGACACATTTACATAGATTCTATCTTTAATAACCTGGTTTCATGTGTTATACTCAATCACTCCGAGAAAGTCAAGATGAGGAAAGAAAGATCTCGTCAAGAATGCCAAGAGAGAAGAGATACGTACACACTAACTTCCGGGTACTTCATTGGTACAACCTGCTCGTCGGCCATGAGGGAATCCATGGTCAGAGGAAACTTACGGAGGCCTTGGTCAATGGGTCACTAGTCCGGCTGAAGGAATATCTGACGGAGAGTTCACCACAAGCCACGAAGGGGCTTTCCTATCGTGATAGAGTGTATGTGCATGCCGCGCGTGAGAATCGCTCAAGTGCGTGTGTGAATCCGATTATGGAAACTACAGTTATAGAAACTCCATTTTTGTCAAGTATCATGTGTGCTAAATCATGAAGTACTAATCATGCATGACCAATTTTAGCAAGTATCATTGTATGTTTAGCAAGTTCGGTAACAAGGCAAGAACGTGAATAATCGGCAGGTAGAGAGCATGATCATGAACATAAGATCAATTAAAAATCATGTGAACATATTTTAACTCTCATATGGGTTGTTAAATGCATGATAAGACTTTCTATAACCTTCCTAGAATAGATCAAACTCACAAGTGCAAGGAACGACACAAAATGACGAAAACCGAGATGCATGCCCCTTAGATGGCAAATGCAGTCCCATCCCTTCACTTCCTTAGGTCATATCTCACTGATTTTTTATTCAAATATCACCCATGAATATACAATATTGAAGCCCTTTGAATGAGGAATCCAGCAAAGAAAACGTCTCGTCAATCCGAGGTCTATAGAAAAAGTTGTGACTGATTAAGTGGACATAGGCAGAAGGCGACACATTGCCTGTCGCCTTCAGAACATGAAGGCGACCATCATTTTGTCGCCTTCTGAAGAAGACCACAAAATGGTCTGATTTTTGGTATGGGTCGTGACCATGATGTTGTCGCGTTCTGGTAGCGACGTGTCGACCTGTCGCCACCCGAATATGACGTTTGGGTTGCTTTTTCTACCTATTTCCAACTCCGACTTGGATTGGGTTTGACACCTGTGGGTTTGAAAAATCAAAACAAATGCTAGGGTGATCCAAATCGGGTGAAACCACCTTTGTTAGTTAGATTACTTCTAATACTTTGTACAGTAATGACTAATCAAGAAACAAAGGTCATTTAGCTATGTAATAAGATGTATTGTGACTATGTACATGAATCTGACATAGTGCTCATGTTTGTGCTAATACTCTAAGTACGGTCAACTAAAATTAGGGAAACTAGTGCCAAATGAAAGTATACTCATACGGTAACATGTTCTATGTTGAACACTCAGTCTAAAACTGACTCCATAGATAGGTATGAAACTCATAAGACAAGTCAAGGGTAAATCAAAACAGTACAGTGTTAAGATCATGCAAGATTTAATTCGTGAAACTCTCAAGATAAAAATTGGGGAAAACATTAAGAACATGATCTATACATATGAATGCAAGCATGGACGAGTTTAATTAGAGTTTGGCATGGAGATGACCTACCTTTTTGGTGAAAGAAAGTCGTGCTTCCCGAAAATCCTAGTTTCGACCAGTCGTAGGAGGATGCTTAATACTCACAAACTACTAGGTAGAAATTGTGCAAAATGGTGTCATAAGAAACTAGACTCGAAGATCTTTCCAAGGATGTATGGTTTGCATAGTTTGGTCAAGGTTTCACTAACCTTCGGTGATGATCTTGAAGGGACTCAAGTGCAGGTCGTTGCAGATCCGAGTTGGGAAGAGCACGGGATTCCTCCTTGCTCCAGCCTTCTCCTTGAGATCTCCAGCCACCATAGCCTCCAAGAACACCTCCAATAACCCTAGGGTCGTCCCATGGGAGAGAGAGGCTTTATTTATAGAGAGAGGGGTCTTTAGTTGCCTAATTGGTTTAGGAAACTTTTAGGGACAAATTTGGGTGTATCCTTCCTCAAATTGGAGATTTGTCTCCCCAATTTATGATGGAATTGGTATGGAAGCTTACCTTAGGTGGTAACCACGAATTTGGTCTTGGTTTGAAGTCTAATGATGTTCTATAGGGTGAGAATTTACCCTACCCTGGTCCATTAGTGAATATTTTCGAATTTCGGGTCATTTTCCTAGGATGAATTGATTTGTGGCCCAAAGGACATCCTTTGGCTCATTTCTTTCATTGGATTGTCAATACCCATTGTTTGAAGTACAACCAAAATTTTTATTTTAATTCAGAACCTGAAGGCGGCCATCATCTTGTCGCCTTCTGCCTATGTCCACGTAATCAGTCATAACTTTTTCTATAGTCCTTGGATTGACGAGCCATTTTCTTTGATGGATTCCTCATTCAAAGGGCTTCAATATGATATATTCATGGGTGATATTTGAATAAAAAAATCAGTGAGCTATGAACTAAGGAAGTGAAGGGATGGGACTGCATTTGCCATATAAGGGGCATGCATCTTGGTTTTCGTCATTTTGTGTCGTTCCTTGCACGCGTGAGTTTGATCTATTCTAGGAAGGTTATAGAAAGTCTTATCATGCATTTAACAACCCATATGAAAGTTAAAACATGTTCACATGATTTTTAATTGATCTTAAGTTCATGATCATGCTCTCTACCTACCGATTATTCACGTTCTTGCCTTGTTACCAAACTTGTTAAACATACAATGATACTTGCTAAAATTGGTCACGCATGATTAGTACTTCATGATTTATGTGACAGAACGCCTCGTCCAAACCCGTTAAATTGATAACAAGTTTGATCCGAGTCTGTCTCCCGCGAACGAGCCGGAGCCTCGCAAGGGATATCGCACAACAGTCCGTGAAAACATAAAGGAACACACCATTCCATATATATATTTCACAAATTTACATAGCCATATTTCCACAAAACTGAAAGAAAGTACAAGAGCCTGGGGCATACGACGGGGTACAACTGGAAGAAGTAAACAACTAGCTACACTACACTGCTGGAGGTGCTGACCCTGCACCGCTAAGACGCGGCTCCGACCTGGACGACGGCCGAGAAACGTCCTCCTCGCCCTCACCTGTGGGGGTAGGGTTGAGCCTCGCTAGTCACTGGCTCAGTAGGGAACTCCCCCAACACCGAGCAAACCAAAAACATAGGTATGAAGGCAGTAAACTACACTAACAGTTTATAGAACAGCTAAGTAGGATATTAAAGCTGTAAATATACTCACCATTTGTCGACTACATAAAACAACTATATTAAATAAACGGCAAACCCAAACAGGTGTATGAGCTAAAGTAGAGACCGCCACACGCGAGCCACGTAAACTGGTTCGCGACACCAGTAACTGACTCGGACAAACACACACAGGTCTACCTCTCAGTCTCACAGCCACGGACGAAAGGTCAAGCTGCCGCTCCATTTGTAAAGGTCAAGCAACTGTAGAGACCAACTAAACACCACCACCTGTGGACCACACGGTCGCAGGCCCATGCCTGGCACCTCTAGAGACCCTGGCCTGGGCCCTCTAGAGTGAGGCACTGGAAAAGGACTAGCTGGGGACTAGTGTCAACAACTGGTGTCCATACCCCCAACTAAGAGCGCGCTACAAGTGACCAAAAGACAAGTACAACAGTCACTGTCCCACTGTCGTCTTTCCCTCAGCCGGACGTACAACTCAAGCAAAGGAGTGAGGGTGTCCAGGTCAGACGACACAGACCTCGACGGTACAACACAAGTACCGGGACAAAGCCCCAAGCTAACAGCCTGGCTCACAGAGAACCTGGGGCACCCAACTAGAGACGTAACCACGGTAAGCATCCTACTACTTGCCACGCATACAAAACCATGTGCACGTCACACACAAACCACGTGAAGTCTCAGACAAACCTTGTGCGCTACCACTACACGTGAACATTACGTAAATATGTAAAGAACTGGCTAACTACGTACCCTGTACACTAGTCTCAGAAACCACGTGCACCCCAGCGCACCACAAGTGCCAACACACCGTTCTTTATCGTTAAATACTTAATATAGCAACGTTTGAATAAAAGCAAGTGGGCGACAACATCGACTGCCGTCGATGGGGTGTAAACGGCAAGGTATCTGGCCGTCTATTTCCCAGCTGAAGAACCTGGCGTCAATCGATATTGATGCCAAGCTCCTCGGCTACCAGTTCCCACAGAAACCTTAGGCCGATTCCACAAGTGTTCTTGGCCCCAAAACCAGTGGGAAACACAACAAAATCCTTTCTCTAACATCCATGCATTATAAACAAACCGTAACAACATGTTTCACTAAGTAAATCAATCAAACCACCCTTTGACCCCGCATGGAATACCCTTACCCAAAAATACGAATAGCATGCTATTACAAGTTTTCATAGCACATCACGACATTCAAAAGCAACTAAAGGGGTCGCTCTCTACTTCGGAACGCATATAAACCTCCTAAACATCCCTGATTCGCACCAAACCTTCTGCGAGCTCCCACGGGAATCACACCTCGCACTGGCGTTTCCTAGCACAATTGGTCACCGCCACTCGTTCCACGATCCCTTAACCAGCCTTTAGCAACCGTTAGAAGCAGTAGGGGAGCAAAGGCGTGAAAGTAGAGCGAAGAAGAGGGAGAATCGAGTGGAAAAGCTGCCCTCGGGTGACCCTATATTCAACAGGTCGCACAGGTTGGCGTCAACATGGCTGCCGCCAATCAAACTGCCAAGGTTAGACGTCCATATCTCTTGTCGCCAAGTTCATAGAGTAAACGTCACATACATGGATGCCAACCCATGTCAGCGACCACCCTAGGCTGTCAACCCCTAATCAACTGCTGCACATTCTGACTTACCTCAAAACCAACCTGCACACACCACACATCCAGACCATATTGGCCTCGCAATGGCCGCCACAACCATTACTCACACGATCCATAAGGATCCGAAAAACACGCGACATTACATTACTATCATCTAAAAAGAAATTTTGACCTCGAAATTCATAACACAACTTAAACACAAACAAATTTAATATATACATCTTTACAAATACTATTATCTAAGAAGAAGCATAAAACCTCACTCAAACAAATAGGGATACCCTTTAGCCATCTCCTCAGCTAACTCCCAGGTATCCTCACCACCCAACCTATTTTTCCATCGCACTTTAACTAGCTCGATTTATTTATTTCTCAACTTCTTTGTTTTTCGATCAGTGATCTGTACCGGATACTCTGGCATGGTCATATCCGGCCTCAGGTCACCACCTTGGTAATTGATTATTTGAGCTGGATCTTCAATACACTTTCTTAACATAGAAACATGAAATATATCATGGACATCCGTAAAATCTCCTGGCAAATCTAGTCTATAAGCTGTTTCCCCAATTCTCTCAATCACCTGGAAAGGTCCCACATACCTTGGGCTCAACTTTCCAGTCTTACCAAACATCACAATACCTTTACTCGGGGAAACTCTCAAGAAAACAAAATCTCTCACTTCAAACTGAAGTGGTCTCCTCCGGTTATCTGCATAACGTTTTTGCCTACTTTGAGCTGTCTGCAACTTTTCCATAATGAGCTTCACTATTTCTGTGGTTTGCTGAATCAAGTCAGGACCCACTAACTGCCTTTCCCCCACTTCATGCCAGTTTAATGGGGTTCTACATGGCCTTCCATATAAAGCTTCATACGGTGCCAACCCAAGATTGGTATGATAGACTGTACATGTGTTACTATCGACATTTTAATTGCATTGTACATATCAAGTTCGTACCTTCTACCTTTTAAAATGTAAATACTTATATCATTGCTGGAAGATGTAAATCCTACTGAGCGAGTGCGCTCATACCTGCTCTCTTTAACATTTCAGGTAGTGAAGGTAAAGCTAAATGATGGGACTTGTGCGCCGAGCGTGGAGTACACTTAGAGAGTCCATTTTTATTCTTATTTAGTTTGGTCATTAATGTAATTTCCCTTTTCTTTGAGAGATAGATAAGATAGGTGAGCAAGGAGTGTTTCATTTGACATTAGAGGTTGTAATATTCGTTTTGATAAATAAAGGAAGAAATTTTGATTATTGCATTGTGGGCCCTATTTGTATAAGTTATTGGTCTATAGCTTCTGAATGCTTGCTTGTTCGTCGTGTCTCCCAATTTATTCCGCTGCAAAATAAAATTGGGGGCGTGACAGAGTGGTATCAGAGCCTAGGCTTTCTGAAGTCCTAGGATACATTAGAGGCTATGATGTAATTTTGGGAGCCGACTAGTTGTCCGCATATGGGGCAAGTGTCAACTGTAAGAAAGGGAAGGTTACCTTTAGTGACTTTCCTAAATTTTCATTCTCTGGGATTAGACATAAGAGACGGATGTCTCCAGTCTCCACCATAAAAGCCCATAACATGATAAGGGAAGGTTGTATTGCTTTCCTAGCAGCCGTAGTTGTGGAAAGGAACGGTTCTAAAATAGAAGACATTCACATAGTTCAGGATTACCCTAATGTGTTTCCTGAAGATCTGTTAGAGATTCTCCCGGAATGTGATGTCAACTTTGCCATAGAGTTGATCCCCGGAGCTGCCCCGGTATCGCGTCAACCTTACTAGATGTCACCTTCCGAGTTAAAGGAGTTGAAGACACAACTGATGGAGCTACTAGAAAAGGGGTTTATCAGACCAAGTACTTCCCCACGGGGAACGCCTGTTCTGTTCGTCAAGAAGAAGGATGGATTGATGAGGCTCTGCATCGACTATGGACAACTCAATCAACTCACCATCAAGAACAAGTACCCTTTGCCTAGAGTCGATGAACTGTTCGACCAAATATCTGGAGCTCAATATTTCTCCAGGATCGATCTTCGATCTGGCTATCACCAAATGAGGATCAAGGAGGACAATATCTTCAAGACAGCTTTCAAGAGTAGGTACGGGCACTATGAATTCGTTGTTATGCCTTTTGGGCTAACCAATGCTCTTGCAGCCTTTATGCAACTCATGAACAGCATATATCGGCCCTACCTCGACAAGTTTGTGGTCGTCCTTATCGACGTCATCCTCATATACTCCAAGGCCAAGGAAGAGCATGAAGAACACCTGAAGATAGCACTACAGGTTTTACGAGACAACAAGCTGTACGCAAAGCTTAGCAAGTGTGAATTCTGGCTCGAAGAAGTGTCCTTCTTGGGCCATGTCATCTCAAGGGACAGCATCTCCATTGATCCCTCCAAAGTCGAAGTTGTACTCAACTGGGAGAGACCAACCAACGTCACCGAAATCAGAAGTTTCCTAGGACTGGCTGGCTATTATAGGCGGTTCATCAAGGACTTCTCAAAGATCGCCGTTCCTCTCACGCGACTGACAGCAAAGGAGAATCCATACTCCTAGAGCAAAGAGTGTGAGAAAAGTTTCCAAACTCTCAAAGACTATCTTACCTCAGCACATGTTCTCGCTCTGCCAATAGAGGGAGAAGGTTTCTCTGTCTACACCGATGCCTCAGGAATCAGGCTAGGATGTGTACTAATGCAAAAGGAGAAGGTCATTGCCTATTCTTATCGACAACTGAAGACTCATGAAGTCAACTACCCCGTGCATGATCTGGAGTTGGCTGCTATGGTCTTCGCCTTGAAGATCTGGAGACACTACTTGTATGGAGAGAAATTCACTGTCTACTCAAACCATAAAAGTCTGAAGTATTTATTCTCCCAGAAAGAACTCAACATGAGACAGAGAAGATGGTTAGAATATCTGAAAGATTTCGACTTCAACATCCAATACCATCCAGGCAAGGGTAATGTCGTGGCTGATGCTCTTAGTAGAAAGTCGATGGCATCTGTTTCAAGTCTAGTCCTTGGTGAGATGCAACTACTAGAACAATTCACAAGGTTAGACTTAAATATTGAACATAGGGATGATCGAGTCTTGGTTGCAAGCATCAAGATTCAATCCGACTTGTTGGAAGAGATCAAAGCTCAACAAAATGATGATACATTCTTAGTTCGCGTCAAGGAAACTCTAACTGAAAGACCGAACTTTGCAACGACTGAAGACAGAAGGCTTGTCTTTCAAGGAAGGACATGTGTTCCCGACGATGAAGAACTAAAGAGAAGATTAAGGGATGATGCTCACAAGACAAAGTATACTTTTCATCCAGGAGGTACCAAAATATATCAAGACATGAAAAGAACGTTTTGGTGGCCGAACATGAAGAGAGAGGTAGCTGAACACGCCGCTCACTGCCTTACTTGTCAATAGGTCAAAGCGGAACACCTGTGCCCTGCCGGTGTACTCAGACCGCTAGATATCCCGAAATGGAAATGAGAAAGCATTGGCATGGATTTCATCATGGGTTTACCCAAGACTTGTGGTGGACTCGACGCCATATAGGTTATTGTAGACCGACTAACCAAATCTGCCTACTTCCTAGCCATAAAGAGTAAGTGGTCAGTGGAGGTACTAGCTGCCTTATATGCCAAGGAGATTGTAAGACTACATGGCATTCCATCATCTATTGTTTCGGATCGAGATCCGAGATTTACATCTCATTTTTGGAAAGGACTGCAAGGTGCACTAGGTACTTAACTCAACTTTAGTACCACGTTCCATCCACAAACTGATGGGCAAACTGAAAGAACCAACCAAATAGTGGAATACATGTTGCGAGCTTGCACTATAGACTTCCAAGGATATTGGAATGAACATCTATCTCTTATTGAGTTCGCTATAACAACAGTTACCAGGCGAGTATCAAGATGGCACCGTTCGAAGCACTCTACGTAAGGAATTGTAGATCTCCTGCATGCTGGAATGAGGTTGGAGAATAGCAATGGCTAGGCCCAGACATGGTGCAACATACCACTAAGGACATACAAGTGATTAGAGACCGAGTTAAGACTGCTCAGTTCAGACAAAAGAGCTATGCTGACAAAAGAAGGTGGGACTTAGAATTTCAAGTCCGTGATCATGTGTCTTAAAGGTGTCACCTATACATGGCATCCAAAGATTTGGAGTGAAAGGAAAGTTGAGCCCTAGATTCATCGGTCCTTTTAAAGTACTCGAAAGGATTGGTGAGGTTGCATACCGACTGGCATTACCACCGGATCTGTCATGTGTACACAATGTGTTCCATGTCTCCATGCTCAAGAAATATGTCTATGACCCTACCCACATCATTCGCCACGAGAAGTTGGTGATGAACAAAGATATGACATACGAAGAGAAACCAGTCAAGATACTGGAACGGAAAGTACAACAGCTCAGGAACCGTCTCATCCACGTGGTTAAGGTCTTATGGAATAACCGCGGAGTGGAAGAAGTCACATGGGAACCAGAAGGAATCATCAGACGTAACTACCCCGATCTTTTCAGTAAGCCATTTCCTCCCTTATAATCATATGAATTTGGGGACCAAATTCCTATTAAGAGGGGGAGGATGTAGCAACCTAGATTTTTTCAAAAATTAAAAATCTAAATAACATTAAAATTATGATAATTGGAAAAAAATAAAAGAAAACTATTTAAATTAATTAAAAAATAATAAAAAAGAGAATTAAATAAAACCCACCAAATGAAAATAAGTAATGGGCTTTATTAAATGGACTCATTATAAATTAGTGGGCTAAAATAGAGATCTGAAAAAGGGGAATAATAGAGAAATATCCAAAATTCGTAACTAATGTATTATTTAAATAAAAAGAGGGAATTTAATGCATTAAAATATGTGATTTGGGTTAGATTTGGAATCCTAAACCTACCCCAATTGCTGGGCCATGAAATCCCCTCTCTCTCAACCCAATTAGGAGATCTCTTGCTTTAAAATGGGAGAAGAAAATAGGAAACTCGGAATTAAATAGGAATTAGACTTAAACTAGGAAAAGGAAAGAGGAGAAGCTTAATACACTCCTAAACCTCTCATGGCTGGCCCTAGCTCGTGCCAAGAGGTTGTTGGACTAGGAAGAAAGGCCAAGAGAAGGAGAATTCATGGAGAAGAGGAATCTCCCAAGTTCTTCCCCGAGTTCTTAATGTTCTTGCCCTAGAGAGGAAAAACGTGAAAGGTAGGCATTCTCACGAGCATAAATCATGAAAAGTTTTCTATAGGATGTCTCGTCTATCAAGAACAAAACCCCTTTGTTTCATATTTTTCTATTGAGCAAATCTTTAGTTCTCAATTTTCCAAGTTCTGTGAACTTCATGACCCCGAACCCTCTTATTAAATTCATATCTTCATGTATACTCGTCCTCATGCCATGAGATTTTTATTTAAGATTCTAATGGATGTTAGGGATCTTTAGCCTTTGAAAGCCCTAAAATCCATCCAACGTGTCTTGCAAATTAAATCTTGCATCCCAACTCTTTCTAGTATTCTATCCTCCATGTTTGATCTGATTAAACCATGTCGAAACCATGACTGTTTACCAATTCTTATTTACTGGGAGTACTCTTGCATGTCTAGAGTAGTTTAAAATTGATTCCATGATTTTTCATCGACTTTACTCTTTGTTCTTAATTTTTGAATCACCCTATGTCAAGAAAGGCAAGTCTAGACTGCAATCCAAGACATGTCTGATCCCTGTCGTACTCGGGCACAGACCACCAGAACGTGATGGCCCGATAGGTCGCATTCTGAGGTTTGATTGCGATAGTCTACTGGTCACATTCTGAATGCGACAGGCATCGCCATCGCGATCGCTGTGCCTGGTCTGAACGGTCTGTCGCGTTCCTAACAGGTCTCTGTCGCGTTCTCAGTGCCTGATTAGACAAGCCTGTCGCAATCCTTACAAGGTACTGTCGCGTTCTGATCTGACACCGTCGCGATCATTACAAGTGTTCATCGCGATCACAGGATTGATGCAGAAAAAACCTTGTTTTGCAATGCTCTAATTGCCTAGTGTGCTTATACCCTTTAATCTCAGTTATACCCGCAGTAAATGCACTTAATATAAATTGAACTATTATATGTGATTTAAAAGACATACACACGACTAATTACCATCTATGATTTCATGTCACACGCACACACTCAAACCATCCAAATGTGGCTTAATCGGCATGAACATGTGACATAATCTATCTGGTAATTTATGCAATTAAATTGCCTCAATTATAAATGAACTTGTCCTTGATTTTTGCGTTGTTTTGAAACACCAATCTCGACGTTCCTCTGTTTTAGAACTCCTCTAGAAAGACGAGCACTTGTTTCTATATATACACATTCTCTTGACTTGGACAAACTCTCCGTCCGATATTCCTTCTGTCGGATTAGTGAGTCTTTGTTCAAGGCCTCCATAAGTCTCCTCTATCCATGGATTCCCACATGGTCGACGAGCCGGTTGTACCCTAACACCTATGATACCCCTTTTAGGGATCAATGTGATCCAAATGGCTATTAGAAGCTCGCTCTTATCTTGAATCACGTCGGACCTTTGGACCTATGCCTAACATGGCCAGTGGGAGGGTTGTGAGTTCCTTCTGACTGCCAACACCGAGTGCGCGTCTTGTACAACTGTTATTATCGCATGTTTACTCGACGTGTTATGTGCAATGTCCACTAGCTCTCATCTATGCTCTACTAACTCATCTCTTCACGTTCACTCTACTATCTCGTCTATTCATCTAGTGCTCTCATCTATTTCCTTGGTACTCTATATTGGCCATTAACTGATTGTCTAAAGATAAACAATATAACCAATGCCAGCGCAATGGAGCCCGATCTGGTCCTGGGGAGAGCGCCCGAAAGTGCCATTTGCCCGTGGGAGTTAAATGATCAGGATGTCGGCGTTACATCGAAGTGCCATACTATCTAGATTAATCTAATGACAATCAAAAGTGCTATATTCTCTCATTGTCTGTTGACAACAAAGTGCTATGCTACAGTCGTTGTGATATTGCTATATTTTTGCTATTTGTGTTTTGGCCATCTTGCTATTTTGAGCTATACTCGACTCTCGTGCTATATTTGGAAACCTGTGCTATTTTGTTCATATGATATCCTGCTATCTTTTACTTGACTCTCTCGCTCTATCATTAGTTACTCTGCCTTTTAATTGATTAATCATTTAAAGCCTACTTGACTATTGAGATTTAATTCCTACAGGACGTTATCACTCACCCTGAGTTATTTGTCGTTGTGTTCTCAGGTGAGACCAAGGATGAACCATACACTCAAGAGGACGGGAACGACCTAGAGTGATGTCATGAGTACCGTAGCATCCTATTACTATGTTTAGTGTTGTAGTAGTTAGGTTTTGAAGTTTAGTCTTTGCTTTACTTCAATGTAATTTGGCCCTATAGATTGGCTCTGATATTAGTGGTTGTAACTAGACCTTGGAAATTATTAACGAGAAAGGATTGCTTTAGTATTATTCATTGTGCAATGGTTTGATGTCTAGTATTTGCTCTATACCTTTTCTTGCAACTGCCTCGCATTCCGATATTCCGCGTCGGGGCGTGATAGGTCCTCTTTACTGCACACTCGGTTTGAGGACGGTGTTGTTGAGGTGGCATGGGATGAGTTTGTGAGGCTCTTTCAGGCCAAGTTCATCCCGGAGCATATCCAGGATGAGATGGAGCAAGAGTTTCTTACTCTTACCCAGGGCTCCATGACCGTACTTGAGTACGAGGCTAGGTTTTCTGAATTGTCTAAGTATGCACCTCACATAGTGGCTGATGAGCGCAGGAAGGTGAAAAAATTTGTATGGGCCTTAAGCCATCACTGAGCTCAAGGTTGGTGGCGTTTGACCATCGTACCTAGGAGAGCGAGATGGAGCAGTACCTAGAAGAGAAGAAGGCTTCACAGAAGAGGTCTGCGCCCCCTTTCCAGTGGCAGGATAGGAAGAAGATGGCGTACCAGTCACCACAGCATCCCGTGGTAGCGAGCAGTCAGCAGGTAGTTGTACCATGATTCCCAGGCGTCTGACCTAGTGGCAAGAAGGAGTGTCTTCACTGTGTAAGGACACATGGTGGTATGGAGTGATGGAAGTTAGCGGGAAAGTGCTTGAAGTGCGGGAGCAGCGAGCATCAGATTAGGGATTGTCCCAGGCTTCAGCAGGGAGTCCAGCGTGGAGCGACATGCCCAACAGTGGTAACAGTAGTAGCGCCAGCTATAGGAAGACCAGGAAGGCCTTGAGCCCAAGATCAAGTGTTTGCGTTAGCACGAGAGGATGTCGAGCAGGCGGAGCACATCACCGAAGGTATGGTTCATTTCATCGGTGTGCACGCTCATGTTTTGTTTGATACGGGTCCCACTCACTCGTTCATTTCCGAGTGATTTGCTAGGCAGTTAGCAGTAGAGTGTAGTGTAGAGGCTGAGGAGTTAGAGGTCCCTTTGTCTGTGCACACACCTAAGAGAATGGTATCGACTAGGAAGTGTATTCCATCATTACCTATGTGCATTGAGGACCGAGTCTTAGAAGGGTGCTTCTATTTGCTAAAGATGAAGTACTATGATGCTATTCTTGGTTTGGATTGGCTAGAGAAGCACTATACTTTAGTAGATTGTCGTGGAAAGAAGATCACTTTCCGTATTCCTGGTGAGGATGAGTTTTCACAACCATTTCCAAGGAACGTAGCGGGAAGGTTTGCTAGCTCCACCATGAAGGAGATGAAGATGGTGAACAAGGGACGTGATGCATTTCTTGCCAGCGTGGTATTAGTACCGAAGGCTGATCAGTCACCTACCTTGAGGAGATTGATGTAGTGCAGGAGTTTCCAGACGTTTTTCCCAATGATTTGTCTGGATTGCCACCGGTTACAGAGATAGACTTTACTATAGAGTTGCTTCCAGGCACCTCTCCTTTCTCAAAGGTTCCATATCGAATGGCACCTACAGAATTGGCTGAGTTAAGGAAGCAGTTGCAAGATTTGCTGGATAAGGGATTTATTCTCCCTAGTGTATCCCCTTGGGGCGCACCTGTATTATTTGTAACGAAGAAAGATGGCTCACTTAGGTTGTGCATCGATTATAGAAAGCTCAACCAGGTGACTGTGAAGAATAGGTATCGCTTACCGCGGATTGATGATCTATTTGACCAGTTGCAAAATGCATCGGTCTTTTCCAAGATTGATTTATGGTCTAGCTATCATCAGTTGAGGATTAGGAGTGAAGATGTGTCAAAGATGACCTTTAGGACTCGTTATGGACATTATGAGTTTTTAGTTCTTCCGTTTAGTCTAACCACGCCCCTGCAGCGTACATGGATCTCATGAACAGTGTGTTTAGACCTTATCTAGATAGTTTTGCAGTGGTGTTCATCGATGATGTGCTAGTCTATTCTCTGGATGAGGCTACACACTGTCAGCATTTGATGGTTGTGTTAGAAGTTCTCTAAGAGCACAAGCTATATGCAAAATTCAGCAAGTGTGATTTTGGATGCGTATGGTTCATTTCCTTGGGCATGTTATCACCAGTGCTGGTGTAGCAGAGTATCGAGTGAAGGTCCAGGCTGTATTAAATTGGGAGATTCCCAGGACCCCATCGGAGATTCGGAGTTTCCTTGGTTTAGTGGGCTATTATCGGCGATTCATTGAGTGATTTGCATCTATCGCTGCCCCTTTGACTAAGCTGACTAGGAAGAGTGTGAAGTTTGTATGGTCCGAGGAGTGTGAGAGTAGCTTTCAATTGTTGAAGGCTAAGCTTACTTCTGCACCAGTGTTGATTTTGCCGAGTGGTGTAGAGGGCTTTGCCATTTATTCAGATGCATCTAGAATTTGTTTAGGCTGTGTGTTGATGCAGCAGGGAAGGGTAGGGGCGTATGCTTCTCGTCAGTTGAAGGAGCATGAGCGTAACTATCCGACTCATGATTTGGAGCTTGCGGCAGTGGTTCATGCACTAGAGATCTAGAGGCACTATCTTTACGGTGTCAGATTTGAGGTGTTCACTGACCATAAGAGCTTGAGGTATCTTTTCTCTCAAAAGGAATTAAACCTGCAGCAGAGGAGATGGATTGAGTTCCTCAAGGACTACGTCTTCGATCTTCAATATCATCCAGGAAAGGTGAATGTTGTAGCGGATGCTCTTAGCAGGAAGAGGTCTTTACTCCAGCAGGATTGGAAGATGTTGGAGGATGTTGCTTGTGCGATGATCGAGCTAGAGCCATTATTATGTTAGGCTTTTGTAGCTCAGTTGTCCATTCTGTCTACTGTGCTTGATGAGGTGATTGAGCAACAGAAGGTTGATCCTAGGCTTCAGGAACTAGTAGGCAAGGTGGGAATTGCTCGTGATGAGGATGGTGTGATTAGATTTCGTCACCGAGTTTGTGTTCCCGATGTTATAGATGTCCGTGAGCATGTTCTAGTAGAAGCTCATAGGTTGAGGTTCTCTATTCATCCAGGTAACACTAAGATGTACCAGGATTTAAAGAGATCATTTTGGTGGCCTGGCATGAAGAAGGATGTGGCGAATTTTGTATCTAGGTGTTTAGTATGCCAGCAAGTGAAGGTCGAGCATCAGCGACCATCTGGTCTTATGCAGAAGATGGAGATCCCAGTATGGAAGTGGGAGGCCATCACAATGGATTTTGTAACGGGTTTGCCCAGATCATGAAGGCAATGACTCGATTTGGGTGATTGTAGATAGATTCTCTAAGACTGCGCATTTCTTACCTATGAAGAAGAAGCAGTCAGTTGAGAGTTTGGCTAGGTTGTATGTTACTAGTATTGTTAGGTTGCATGGTGTGCCGAAGTCGATCATTTCGGATAGAGATCCGAGATTTACTTCGAGGCATGGAAGGGTCTCCAGGATGCTTTGGGTTCCAAATTGAAGCTTAGTTCGGCGTTCCATCCTCAGACAGATGGACAGTCCGAGAGGACTATCCAGACACTCAAGGATATGTTGAGAGCATGTGTGATGGATTGGAAGGGCGATTGGAAGTGTCATTTACCTCTTGTGGAGTTCACATATAACAACACTTTTCATGTGAGTGTTGGTATGGCTCCATTTGAGGCGTTGTATGGGCGGCCTTGTAGATCTCCTTTGTGCTGGGAGGAGACCGGTGATAGGTAGTTGATTGGTCCGGAGTTAGTGTAGAAGACTTCGGATAAGATCCAACTTATCACGAAGAGGCTTGTTGCGGCGCAGGATAGGCAGAAGAGTTACGCCGACAACAAAAGAAAGGATTTAGAGTTCGAGGTGGGCGACCATGTTTTTATGAAGGTTTCGCCTACTCGAGGTGTTGTTAGATTTGGCAGGCATAGCAAGTTGAATCCTAGATTCATTGGTCCGTTTGAGATTTTGAGGCGGATGGGCAGTGTGGCATATGAGCTAGCTTTACCCTCAGCGTTAACTAGTGTTCATCCCATTTTCCACGTATCTATGGTCTAGAGGTATGTGCGTGATCCGTCTTATATTATTAGTCATAATTCAGTGGAGATCCAGCCAGATCTATCGTATGTTGAGCAACCAGTATTTATTCTTGATTGGAAGGTTTAGCATCTCCGGAACAAGAGCATTGCGTCCGTGAAGGTGCTATGGCAGAACTTCTCGAGAGAGGAGGCTACTTGGGAGCTTGAGGATGTTATGATGAAGAAGTATCCCCAATTGTTTGAGTAGTGTCGTTCTAACTTCGAGGACGAAGTTTTCTTTAAGGGGGAGAGGGTGTAAGGCCCTCGATTTTTGCTATTTTATTTGACTTTGCCTTATGATGTATTAGTTGCTATGTGTGCATATGTACAAGTCTATACGTATATGTATTTATTTCTGTACATATTGAATTTGAATAATACTGTACATATGTATATATGTGTCTATTTGTGTACATGTTGCTTTTATTTATATTGTATCTATGATACTTAGATTATACATTTTACATTGCATGTATGTATATAGTGTATATATATATAATTAGGCATTTCTGTGTTCTGGCCGAAGTGCATGTTAACGTCAACATGCATGGACGTTTAGAGGTAGTTGACGTCCAGATCGATGGATGCCAACTACTAGTTGGCGGCAACTAATGTGTCCGTCTATTTCCCAGAAATTGTGCCGTTTCAGATCTGGAAACGGCCGAGATTTCTTCGGTTTCGATTTTGGAAACCTACCTCCAATGGTAGGATACCCTATATATTGCGTAACCTGACCCCTTGGCTCCATAAAAACTCTTTCTTCTGGATGGATTAGGTCTTTTGGCTCTTTTCAAAACCCTAGACTGCTTTGTGTGAAACCCAAACATTGGAGATCTGGATCTGGAGATTGGGTGCATCTTCCAGCGTTCTACCTCGACTGGAGGGAGCTCTGATCATTGAGGAAGACTTCCCTGACTCCGGCGTGCATCATATTTCATCACAGAAATCGGTTCGAGGGGAGTTTTGGGTGCTTCTTGGCTTGGCTGAGGAGAGCATATTCGGCAAATAACTTTGATTTAGAAATTTTTAAGAGGCTAGTAACCTTTGGACATTATCCCTTCACATGTCAGCTAGGTCTTAGGAATTTTATAGAATTTATCTCGTGTCCTGAAACCCCCATTCACTGTGTTTTATGCGTTATGTCTGTACTTCTACAGATAGGAACTTAATGGCAACATTTTCTATCGTTAAGATCCTTGATCGGCGACAACCTTTGGTGCCGTTAACCTCTGTCGGCGGCAACCTGTGTGCCGCCAAGTTCGTCTGGGTTTCACAGAACCTTAATTTTCACATTTGTGTGACTGTATTCGGACTTGTGGTGGTCTGTGCATACTGTGGAATCTATGTTGAGTCAGGAACAAGCAATAGGTCATGTCATGAGGAGGTACCGAATTTCTGTGATTTGTGTTAATTATTAATTTTCTATAATTGAACTGTGAGCATGAAATGACCATGTTTAATCTTGTATAAATAGATATGTTGTGAGTTAGGATTTCATAATTTTTCCATGTTGGTATCATAACTGTATACAGGTGTTGGAACTATCGGGTGTGACTGAATTATTGTGGAACTTATTTAAATGAATGTAGTGATAAATATGCCAGAATCATGTTTAAATTGTTATAATTATTTTACAAATCTGAAAAATATGAAAATTAAGCATATGTTGTATTATATGTTTGGAACCTGTGATGAAATTTTCGTGTTGTTTAGATGTTAATAGGTACAGTTGTGGATTTAACCATGAATATTTGCCAAATTGATCATATTAAATTTAATTCTTGTATGATGCAATGATTACAGTATGATTAAGTCTGTGGTATGAGTTGTTTAATTCTGTGATCAGTAGCATCATGTTAGGTAAAACTGAAACATATGCGTGTGTTTAAGTGCATGGGCATGAATGATTAGTATATGTGAGTAGTGTAAGTAAAAATGTGGTTAAAGTGAAATGTATTAAAATGTGCCGTTAGTGACACTGCTACCATAGAGGGCTGTGGAACTGTACTGTAGTAAAGTCTCTACGGGAAGGTTCAATGTGTGTGATATCCTATGGGCAAGTAGGATGAAATCTTGGAGGTGGACAAGTACCACTGGTTAGGGTGGAGAGTGCTTCTCCCGGTTCTGCGCAGTTAACCAAGATCTATCACTATGTTGCCTAGGTGTATGTGTATATATGTGTCCTTCTAGTGGTGGTTGGGACTATGTGTCATGACAAATAAGTGTAAAATGTGAATATGTGAATATGACCATGTGAATTGTGCAAAGTGAAATATGTTCATGTGAAATTGATATGTGAATGTGCTATCATGTGAAATAGTGTAAACCCAAATGAATGTGCTTTATTCATGTCATGTCAAATAGGAAGCAAAATGTGTATGCAATTGTGTTAAATACATGAGAAAATGATTAGAATTCATGCTAGGTATGCTATTTACTTTATGTATAATTCCATGCTTAAATTGTGTATAGTTGCCATATGGTTTGAATGAGATTTTAATCTTGAAGCATGATGAACAAAGTGTAGAAAGCATGTTATAGGTTTTTATACTTAGTTGTTAACGAATATAAAGCATGCACCATGTTTATCCTTAAAATGCTTAGGAAACTAGCATGCGTAGGTGATATGTGTATGGTTGTGTTCATGGATTGCTTGCTGGGTCTTTTTAGACTCATACTTGTTTCGGTGTACAGGTGTGACAACTGTCTCCACTTCTGAGGAGGAGATATAGTTAGGAGCGACTCTGAGCAAGAGGAGTAGCTTGTGTTGTTGAGATCCAACATTGTACTTTCATTTTCATAAGTATGTAATCAATAAGTGATGTATGTCTTATGGACAATATATTTACTTTGGAGTCGTATTATGTGGACATTTTTATTTTCTTATTACTATATGGACTGTGGATAAAATGATGATGATGAATAAGATACATTCATTTATTTCCGCTGTGATATTTTGTTATTTGTGTACATATCAATCTAGTGTTAGTGTTGGGTAAATGTCCCACTGTGACAGCATTCATTATACCAATGTGGATTGGTATAATCGTACCAGTATAGGGAGGGTGGTTACATTAAATGTCAAGAACATGTTGTTTGAGCATTATTGTAACATATTCAATATGTACAATATGTCATCATCAAAATCAAAGTATGAGTGATATTCATTGGTCATCCTTGAAAGATCATCATTAAGAAATTCCAATACACACTCAATACAATAGGCCAACCAAAGATGTGACGGCCCTCATTATACCGGTACGGTTATACCAACCCACATCGATATAACAAGTGCTGTCATAGTGGGACATTTACCCAACGATACAAACAGCTGAGATACACGCGAATATACAACAGAGTAGCGGAAGTAAAAGAGAACTATCTCCATTCATTCATCATCCACATTAAACATACATGCAGTTTACAATTTGCAAGAAAAGGAACCAAGTTCACATAAATTAAATTACTGAAATGGAAATACATAATGTCCCACATAATACATTCTTCTCATGATAATTCTAATACAATGTTCAAAATTACATACTGGAAATACACAAACTCAAGGAACTCCAACAACTATCTAGTCTCCGCGCTCGGAGTCCGTCTTCACCGCTCCTCAAGCGTGTCGTGTCACCAACTATACCTGTACGCCGAAGCAAGGAGTGAGTCCAGGGACTCAGCAAGCAACACTATTCATGATATACACGTACAAGTCCTAGAGGTTTCAACATACACATTACAATTAGCAACACATAGCATGCTAGTCAATTCGAGTTTTCAACCTATCATGAAAGTTCTACAATTTTATACATAACTCATGCTTTCAGATTTTTAAAATAAAATCCACCTATCACATGGTCTCTATTCAATTTACTCATGAACTTTAATCTTTTACAAAATCAAACATGAGAGCTATCAACATGGACAATTTACATGCATGAAAGGGGAACACAATTAAGTGCATACATACTTTTTTCACATGCTTTAGGTTGCTGATTTCACATGGTTCAAAGACTATAAATCTACACATGAGAGCTATAACGTTGCTTAAAACCTCACATATGAACAATCCATCATGCCACTTTGCACACATATTCATTTATTGACCCTACCATGGATTCTAAACACTTTGTACACATAACATGAGAATAATAACATGCATTTTCTGAATTCACATGGTTTCAGATTTAGTCTCACATGGTTTCAATAACACATTTACACATCGAGAATTTCACGTTTTCTTTTACACAAATTTCCTCTTTTCACGTGGTTACACTTTACACATACACATTCACATGTCACTTACACATTTACACATGGTCACATACACATTTCACATTACACTTTACACATATTTAGGTGCCGTGACACATAGTCCAAACCACCAAAGAAGGACACAAACACATCACATCACATAGACGCCATCTAGGCAATACAATGGCGACTCTTGGACTGCGCAGACCGGGAGAACAAGTCTCCACCCTAACCAGTGGTACTTGTCACCTCCAGGATTTCCCCCTAATGCCCTTAGGGTCACTTAACACATGAACCTTCTCAGGGGGACTTTTCCCTGATACGGCTCCACTGCCTTCTCGGAAGCAGTATCACATTGGCACAATTACACTTTTACACATTTACCGTTTTACACATGGTTTTTACACTTTACACTTTTCATCACATTCACTTTCTCACTCACATAAATCCTCTGTTTTTCCTAACATGGTACTACAGAGTTTCAAGGTTTAACACACAGTAAACACACTAATCATGCTGGGTTTAAACAAAATCTAATCACATTTCGATCATATGTACGAATTATTCACATTTCACATGAAAACATAACTTTTTATTTACGGGTCCAAATGACCTGAAATTTTTACCACATGCTGTTTTCGGGTTCATAATCATACTCCCAAATTTTCAGATTTTTCTGAGCTACATAGAATTTACAGAAAATAAAACGCCTAATTAGCATGCTATTAACAACTTAAGTTAACATGGGTCTAACACATCTTGTAATTTAGCCACTTGCTGTTTTATACAGAGACTACTAATACATGTATGATTTTAGAATACCACATTACCCTAATTCATACATCTATCGATCAATTATCACAACCATTTTCGCATGTTTTTCATTTTACCGAACCGAGCTTATTTACAAATTTCACAAGCATGGATAATTTACTAAAATTGCAACACATATGCTGACCCACTATTCTTCATGATCAAACCGAAACTAAGGCATTCACACTAATCTAAATCATGAATCATGGATTTTGCAAAATTGTCTACAAGTCATGCTCACAAGTTTACAAAATATCATTATCCCACATTCACCATTCACATCCACACACTAACCATATACATAGAGTATAAGCTTTACCATATATCCTCATCGCATAAAACATACCGAAATTACTGCATAAGTGGGACAGAACAGCTCACTGTTCTGTCCAGAAGAACTAGGCGGCGGTCTCTGGCCGCTGACTCAGGGTCAGCGGCATGGTCGATGGACGCCAAGCATAAACTGGACGTCCAGGGACCTTGCCGTCTAACCAGGTCTGTGCAGAAAACACAGACCCGAGCTCTGAAACTTGGGTGAATTGGAGGGTCTAGGACTCGAGGAAAATCCTTAAAAATCACAAAAACCACCTAGACTCATACGGGGACACCATAGATAGGTCACTTGCCTTTCAAAAATTCTTCTAAGGGATTTAAATGCTTGGTGAAGACCTCCTTGGGCAGTCCCAAGAAGTTGCAGAACCTCCCTCTAGATCGCCTTCCTCCGGGCTCCTGGGTGATCTCCACGCCGAGGGGATGATGGGGATGCCTTCTCCTTTGCTCCAGCTTCCTCCTTGTCGCAGTAGATCTCCAAACCAAGCTCCAAGGGGTCGGATTTGGGGGTTCCAAAATGGGGTTTTTCTCACAGCTCACCTAGGGTTTTTCTCTCCTCTATTTCTCCTCTTGCAAGGTGAAATGAGAAGTGGGAGAGGCCAAATCCGGGTTCAGACCTAATGAGATCAGCCCCTCACCCACTCACCATACCGATTAGACAGCCTTAGAGCCGTTGGGGGACATCCCCCCATGGAGGCCATGCCTTGCTCCCGGATTTTCTGGCTCTGCAACGCATGCAGGTCAGAGAAGTTGGCGTCCAGATCGCTGGACGCCGGAGTTAGTGTTGGCGTCCATGTCTGGACGCTGACACCAGCTCAACGGCCTGGGCTTGACGCCAAGGTGGCCTTCGGCCAGACCCTAATTTATGCAGAAAACCATGCATATCAAGCGTATATACATGCAATATGTATATGGTATTATATCCACACTATCATCATGCAATATATACATTATTTATGCTTAATATAAACACATGCATACGTAATTATACTAATTAATACGTACGTAAATATGTACATACATACATAAGCACAATTATTCACACATAGATACAAATAATACGACGGAAATTAGAGGGCCTTACACCCTCTCCCCCTTAAAGAAACTTCGTCCTCGAAGTTAGAACGACACTACTCAAACAAAAGGGGATACTTCTTCTTCATCGCATCCTCAAGCTCCCACGTAGCCTCCTCACGTGAGAAGTTCCGCCATAGAACTTTCACCGACGCGATACTCTTGTTCCGGAGATGCTGAACCTTCCGGTCAAGAATGGCTACTGGTTGCTCGACATACGAAAGATCTGGCTGGATCTCCACGGGCTCATGACTAATCACATGAGACGGATCTCGGACATACTTCCTGAGCATAGATACGTGGAATACAGGGTGAACGCTAGCCAAAGCTGGGGGTAAAGCTAGCTCGTACGCCACGTTGCCCAAACGTCTGAGAATCTCATATGGCCAATGAACCTAGGGCTTAGCTTGCTATGCCTGCCAAATCTGACAACTCCACGAGTAGGCGATATCTTCAAGAAGACATGATCGCCAACCTCGAACTCCAAATCCTTTCTCCTGTTGTCGGCATAACTCTTCTGCCTATCCTGTGCCGCAACAAGCCTTTTCCTGATAAGCTGAATCTTATCCGAAGTTTCCTGAACCAACTCCGGTCCGATCAACTGCCTATCACCAGTCTCCTCCAACATAAAGGAGATCTGCAGGGCCTACCATACAACGCCTCGAATGGAGCCATACCAATACTAGCATGAAAGTGTTGTTGTATGCGAACTCCACAAGAGGTAAATGACGCTCCCAATCATCCTTCCAATCCAGAACACACGCTCTCAACATATCCTCGAGCGTCTGGATAGTCCTCTCGAACTGTCCATCGGTCTGGGGATGAAACGCCGAACTGAGCTTAAGCTCCGAACCAACGCATCCTGAAGACCCTTCCACAATCTCGAAGTAAATCTCGGATCTCGATCCGAAATGATCGACTTCGGCACACCATGCAATCTAACGATACCGCTAACATACAATCTAGCTAAACTCTCTACTGACTGCTTCTTCTTCATAGGCAAGAAATGAGCAGTCTTCGAGAATCTATCTACAACTACCCAAATCGAGTCATTGCCCCTTCTAGATCGAGGCAAACCCGAAACGAAATCCATAGTGACAGCTTCCCACTTCCACACGGGAATATCCATCCTCTGCATAAGGCCGGATGGTCGCTGCCGCTCGGCTTTCACCTGCTGACATACTAGACATCTAGACACATAATCCGCAACATCCTTCTTCATGCCGGACCACCAAAATGATCTCTTCAGGTCTTGATACATCTTAGTGTTACCCGGATGAATAGAAAATCGCGATCTATGAGCCTCCGCTAACACATGCTCACGGACATCTACCACATCGGGGACACAAACACGGTGCTGAAATCTAATCACACCGTCCTCATCACGAGCAATGCCCGCCTTACCCACTAACTCTAACAATCTAGGATCGGCTTTCTGCTGCTCAATCACCTCATCCAAGACTGAGGATCTAAGGGATAGCTGAGCTACAAAAGCCTGACACAACGATGGCTCTAACTCGGTCATAGAGCACGCTGCATCCTCCAACATCTTCCAATCCTGCTGGAGCGAAGACCTCTTTCTACTAAGAGCATCCGCTACGACGTTCGCCTTTCCAGGATGATACTGAAGGTCGAAGTCATAGTCCTTCAAGAACTCAATCCATCTCCTCTGCCTCAGGTTTAATTCCTTTTGGAGAAAAGATACTTCAAGCTCTTGTGGTCGGTAAACACCTCAAATCTGACACCATAAAGATAGTGCCTCCAGATCTTTAGTGCATGAACCACAGCTGCGAGCTCTAAATCATGAGTCGGATAGTTCTTCTCATGCTCCTTCAACTGACGAGAAGCATAAGCCACTACCCTCTCTTGCTGCATGAGCACACAGCCTAAACCAATCTGAGATGCATCCGTATAAATGGCAAAACCTTCTAGACCGCTAGGCAATACCAATACCGGAGCAGAAGTAAGCTTAGCCTTCAATAGCTGAAAGCTACGCTCACATGCCTCAGACCATACGAACTTCTCACCTTTCCGGGTCAGCTTTGTCAAAGGGGCGGCGATGGATGAGAAACCCTCAATGAATCGCCGATAATAACCAGCTAACCCAATAAAACTACGAATCTCCGAAGGGGTCCTGGGAATCTCCCAATCCATAACTGCCTGGACTTTTGCTGGATCAACTGCAACACCAGCACCGGAGATAACATGCCCGAGAAAATGAACCTCGCGCAACCAGAACTCGCACTTGCTGAACTTCGCATACAGCTTGTGCTCACGGAGAACCTCTAAGACTAACCTCAAATGCTGACGATGTGTGGCCTCATCCGGAGAATAGACCAACACGTCATCAATAAACACAACAACAAAGCTATCTAGATACGGACTAAACACCCGTTCATGAGATCCATGAACGCTGCAGGGGCGTTGGTCAATCCGAAAGGAAGAACCAAAACTCATAATGTCCATAACGGGTCCTAAATGCCGTCTTGGACACATCCTCACTCCTAATCCTCAACTGATGATAACCAGATCGCAAGTCAATCTTGGAAAAGACTGATGCCTCTCGCAACTGGTCAAACAGATCATCAATCCGAGGTAAGGGATACCTGTTCTTCACAGTCACCTGGTTTAGCTTTCTATAATCAATGCACAACCGAAGTGACCCGTCTTTCTTCTTGACGAATAATACAGGTGCGCCCCAAGGGAAACGCTAGGGCGAATGAATCCCTTATCGAGCAATTCCTGCAATTGCTTCCTCAACTCGGCTAACTCTGCAGGGGCCATCCGATATGGGGCCTTCGAGATAGGAGAGGTGCCTGGAAGCAACTCTATAGTGAACTCTATCTCCCTATCCGGTGGCAATCCAGACAAGTCATCGGGAAAGACATCTGGAAAGTCCTGCACCACATCGATCTCTGCAAGAGTCAGTGACGAACCAGCATCGGGTACTAGCATAACGCTGGCAAGAAATGCGTCACAACCCTTGTTCACCATGCGCATCGCCTTCATGGCAGAGATAACTAACTTTCCCGCTAAGTTCTTTGGCAAGGGATGAGAGAACTCATCCTCACCAGGAATGCGGAAAACAATCTTCTTCCTACGACAATCCACTAACGCATAATGCTCCTCTAGCCAATCCAGACCAAGGATACAATCATAATCCTTCATCTTTAGCAAGAAGAAACACCCATCTAGGAATCTATCCTCAATGCACACAGGTAACGACGGAATGCACTTCCTGGTCGATACCGTACCCGCAGGGGTGTGCACAGACAAAGGGACCTCTAACTCCTCAGACTCTATGCCTGACTCTAGGGCTAACTGCCTAGCGAACCGCTCGGAAATGAACGAGTGAGTAGCACCCGTATCAAACAAACCCGAGCGTGCACACCGAAAAGTAAAACTGTACCTTCGGTGACATGCTCCGCCTGCTCGGCGTCCTCACGAGCTAACGCAAACACTCGAGCTGGGGCTCGAGGCCTTCCTGGTTCCTGTAGCTGGCGCGACTGCCGCTACTGCTGGTACTGGCGCTCCTCGCTGAGCTTCCTGCTGAAGTCTTGGGCATCCTTGATCTTGTGGTCGCTGCTCCCACACTTTAAGCATCTACCCGCTACTAACCAGCACTCGGAATCCATGGTCTTCCCACAATGGGGACACTCTCTCTTCGCACCGGGGGAACGTACAGAGGGTACCTGAGAGTTGCTGACTGCCATTTGTTTCTGCGGTGTCTGGTACACCGTTTTCCTCTTATCTTGCCGCTGGAATGTCGCTGCCGGCCTCTTCTTCTGCGAAGCCTTCTTCTCCTCCAGATACTGCTCCATTTCTCCCTCCTGTCTGCAGGCTGCGCTGAGGGCCTCGTCTAGCGTGCGGTGGTCGAACGCCACGAGCCTCGTCCTCAGTGATGGTTTGAGACCCATCACGAACTTCTTGGTCTTTCTTCTGCGCTCATCCTCTACTATATGCGGTGCATATTTAGAAAGTTCAAAAAACCTTGCCTCGTATTCCAGGACGGTCATTGATCCTTGCGTCAGGGAAAGGAATTCTTGCTCCATCTTGTCCTGGATATGCTCTGGGACGAACTTGGCTCGGAAGAGCCTCACGAACGCGTCCCATGCCACATCTACTGCTCCGTCCTCGAAGCGCGTACGCAGTAGGGAGGACCACCATACATCAGCTCTCTCCTGCAATACACCTTCATAAGCACCAACTAACACTTCTAACTTGACAAACAACATACAAGCATAACCAAAACATACCTGTAGCATGTAGGTGGCTAAGGTCACCTTGTCCTCATCAGGACACCTGATAGCTCGGAAGATTTTCTCTCGGTCTCCCTCATCCAGCTTTCTGCTAATAGCGGATCACTCTCCCCCTTAAAAGAGGGTGGGGTCATCCTCTTGAATCGCTCCATGATGGAAGGTCCCCATGGTCCTGAGCTGGGGCTGAGCCTGCTACATTAAACAATAACAATATACAATAAACACAATATCATGCAATTAAATAGCAACTACTAGGTTGTTTTATTATTTTACCTGGGCCTCCAACTGGGCCTGGAGTGCTGCCTGAGTGTGGGCCTGCGTCTGCATGGCTTGCACCAGACCTTGCATGAATACTCCATAGTCCACTGGCGGTGGTGGGGGAAGCACAGGGCCCTGTGGGGCCGGGGCCTGCTGCTCCGCCCGCTCCTCACGCCTCTGCTCGTCGTCGCGAGCTGGCACACCTCCACGTCGTCCACGGGAAGCCATGGCTGTAATGAAATTTCAGCCACTAATTAGAGCTAGGTTACTAAATTTCTAACCATTTTCTTATCTATCTTTCACTTCCTATTAATGTTTTCTACATGTGGACATACTTAGCATGCAATGGGATGATGACTTAGGTATATTCATGTGCAATCTCAACCGGTCGCTCTGATACCATCTCTGTGACGGCCCTCATTATACCGGTACGGTTATACCACCCACGTCGGTATAACCAGTGCTGCCACAGTGGGACATTTACCCAACGATACAAACAGCTGAGATACACGCGAATATACAACAGAGTAGCGGAAGTAAAGAGAACTATCTCCATTCATTCATCATCCACATTAAACATACATGCAGTTTACAATTTGCAAGAAAAGGAACCAAAGTTCACATAAATTAAATTACTGAAATGGAAATACATAATGTCCACATAATACATTCTTCTCATGATAATTCTAATACAATGTTCAAATTACATACTGGAAATACACAAACTCAAGAACTCCAACAACTATCTAGTCTCCACGCTCGGAGTCCGTCTCCACCGTCTCCTCAAACGGTGTCGTGTCACCAACTATACCTGTACGCCGAAGCAAGGAGTGAGTCCAGGGACTCAGCAAGCAACACTATTCATGATATACACGTACAAATCCTAGTGGTTTCTACGCACATTACAATTAGCAACACATAGCATGCTAGTCAATTCGAGTTTTCAACCTATCATGAAAGTTCTACAATTTTATACATAACTCATGCTTTCAGATTTTTAAAATAAAATCCACCTATCACATGGTCTCTATTCAATTTACTCATGAACTTTAATCTTTACAGAATCAAACATGAAAGCTATCAACATGGACAATTTACATGCATGAAAGGGGAACACAATTTGCATGGATTCCACATATTCTTAAGTGCATACATAACTTTTTCACATGATTTAGGTTGCTGATTTCACATGGTTCAATGACTATAAATCTATACATGAGAGCTACAACGTTGCTTAAAACCTCACATATGAACAATCCATCATGCCACTTTGCACACATATTCATTTGTTGTCCCTACCATGGATTCTAAACACTTTGTACACATAACATGAGAATAATAACATGCATTTTCTGAATTCACATGGGTTCAGATTTAGTCTCACATGGTTTCAATAACACATTTACACATCGAGAATTTCACATTTTCTTTTACACAAATTTCCTCTTTTCACGTGGTTACACTTTACACATACACATTCACATGTCACTTACACATTTACACATGGTCACATACACATTTCACATTACACTTTACACATATTTAGGTGCCGTGACACATAGTCCAAACCACCAAAGAAGGACACAAACACATCACATCACATAGACGCCATCTAGGCAATACAATGGCGACTCTTGGACTGCGCAGACCGGGAGAACAAGTCTCCACCCTAACCAGTGGTACTTGTCCACCTCCAGGATTTCCCCCTAATGCCCTTAGGGTCACTTAACACAATGAACCTTCTCAGGGGGACTTTTCCCTGATACGGCTCCACTGCCTTCTCGGAAGCAGTATCACATTGGCACAATTACACTTTTACACATTTACCGTTTTACACATGGTTTTACACTTTACACTTTTTATCACATTCACTTTCTCACTCACATAAATCCTCTGTTTTTCCTAACATGGTACTACAGAGTTTCAAGGTTTAACACACAGTAAACACACTAATCATGCTGGGTTTAAACAAATCTAATCACATTTCGATCATATGTACGAATTATTCACATTTCACATGAAAACACATAACTTTTATTTACGGGTCCAAATGACCTGAAATTTTACCACATGCTGTTTTCGGGTTCATAATCATACTCCCAAATTTCAGATTTTTCTGAGCTACATAGAATTTACAGAAAATAAAACGCCTAATTAGCATGCTATTAACAACTTAAGTTAACATGGGTCTAACACATCTTGTAATTTAGCCACTTGCTGTTTTATACAGAAGCTACTAATATGTATGATTTTAGAATACCACACATTACCCTAATTCATACATCTATCGATCAATTATCACAAACCATTTTCGCATGTTTTCATTTTACCGAACCGAGCTTATTTACAAATTTCACAAGCATGGATAATTTACTAAAACTTTGCAAACACATATGCTGACCCACTATTCTTCATGATCAAACCGAAACTAAGGCATTCACACTAATCTAAATCATGAATCATGGATTTTGCAAAATTGTCTACAAGTCATGCTCACAAGTTTACAAATATCATTATCCCACATTCACCATCACATTCACATCCCACAACTACCATATACATAGAGTATAAGCTTTACCATATATCCTCATCGCATAAAACATACCGAATTACTGCATAAGTGGGACAGAACAGCTCACTGTTCTGTCCAGAAGAACTAGGCGGCGGTCTCTGGCCGCTGACTCAGGGTCAGCGGCATGGTCGATGGACGCCAAGCATAAACTGGACGTCCAGGGACCTTGCCGTCTAACCAGGTCTGTGCAGAAAACACAGACCCGAGCTCTGAAACTTGGGTGAATTGGAGGGTCTAGGACTCGAGGAAAAATCCTTAAATCACAAAAAACCACCTAGACTCATACGGGGACACCATAGATAGGTCACTTGCCTTTCAAAATTCTTCTAAGGGATTTAAATGGCTTGTGAAGACCTCCTTGGGCAGTCCCAAGAAGTTGCAGAACCTCCCTCTAGATCGCCTTCCTCCGGGCTCCTGGGTGATCTCCACGCCGAGGGATGATGGGGATGCCTTCTCCTTTGCTCCAGCTTCCTCTTGTCGCAGTAGATCTCCAAACCAAGCTCCAAGGGGTCGGATTGGGGTTCTAAAATGGGGTTTTCTCACAGCTCACCTAGGGTTTTTTCTCTCCTCTATTTCTCTCCTCTTGCAAGGTGAAATGAGAAAGTGGGAGAGGCCAAATCCGGTTCAGACCTAATGAGACCCCTCACCCACTCACCATACCGATTAGACAGCCTTAGAGCCGTTGGGGGACATCCCCCCATGGAGGCCATGCCTTGCTCTCGGATTTTCTGGCTCTGCAACGCATGCAGGTCAGAGAAGTTGGCGTCCAGATCGCTGGACGCCGGAGTTAGTGTTGGCGTCCATGTCTGGACGCTGACACCAGCTCAACGGCCTGGGCTTGACGCCAAGGTGGCCTTCGGCCAGAACCCTAATTATGCCGAAAACCATGCATAAAGCACATGCACGTAGCGTATATACATGCAATATGTATATGGTATTATATCCACACTACATCATGCAATATTACATTATTTATGCTTACTATAAACACATGCATACGTAATTATACTAATTAATAGTACGTAAATAAGTACATACATACATAAGCACAATTATTCACACATAGATACAAATAATAATACGACGGAATTAGTGAGGGCCTTACAAATAGCAGCCACGTACAAAAGAGCCAAGCCTCGGAACACTCACTAGACAATACAGAAAACATCTCTCTGCTAATAATCGATTGGTCTTCGGACAATCAATTATTAGACAGACACGAGCCTCCTGGCACCACCGCCAGGACAGACAAACACCACGAAGGGTGTCACCTTCAGTAATTGAACGCAACGAGCATCTGTCGCGTTCCCCACCTGAGGTCCTAAGGGCGTTTGTCCTAGGTCAATGCCGACACGCTAACTGGGGCCATAGAAACACCTAAGGCACCACAGGTTCTGTCGCGTCCCCCCTGACCGTCGCTATACCATCACGACGGGGAAGGGCAACACAACATCACTCTGTAGCGACGGGAAACGCGTCGCGATAACGATCCTTATCGCGATGGGGCAACGCGTCACACAAGGTCACGTCTGACCGGGCAGACACTCTTCTGGTGTCACAACATGCACTGCGGTCGAGACACAAGCAGAGAGGCAGACCCACGGGATTCTCCATCCCGAGGCCACCCACACACTACAAACACATCACCGGGGGAGGGGAGCATGGAAAAATAGGAAATGCTATCTATAAACCACGAGGGGCTCCAATCCACCTGAATCGAGAAGGTACAAGCAATCCCTACCTTTCAATAATAAATGAACCCATAAGAGCCCTTCACGTCGGATTGCACCACCTCCTCCTCGCTCCACGCAAGCTCCATAACACCGGGACACGAGCATGGTCCTCCTCATCGCCTAAAACACAACACACAAAGGGAGGAGGGAGGTGGAGCACCGCCGGAGGGGGGAGAAGAGATGGGAAGGAGGGAGAAAAGAAGAAGGGTCACCAGCCTAGGCCTTAAGCCTTCGGCACCCAAGTCACGATGGGGCGACGCGTCGCGTTAAGGACCTTAACGCGATGGGTCAATGCACCGTGACAAGAATGCATCTCCCAGGGATGCCGCGACAAAGATGGTGACGGCCCTCATTATACCGGTACGGTTATACCAACCCACGTCGGTATAACAAGTGCTGCCACAGTGGGACATTTACCCAACGATACAAACAGCTGAGATACACGCGAATATACAACAGAGTAGCGGAAGTAAAAGAGAACTATCTCCATTCATTCATCATCCACATTAAACATACATGCAGTTTACAATTTGCAAAAAGGAACCAAAGTTCACATAAATTAAATTACTGAAATGGAAATACATAATGTCCACATAATACATTCTTCTCATGATAATTCTAATACAATGTTCAAATTACATACTGGAAAATACACAAACTCAAAGGAACTCCAACAACTATCTAGTCTCCGCGCTCGGAGTCCGTCTCCACCGTCCTCAAGCGTGTCGTGTCACCAACTATACCTGTACGCCGAAGCAAGGAGTGAGTCCAGGGACTCAGCAAGCAACACTATTCATGATATACACGTACAAATCCTAGTGGTTTCTACATGCACATTACAATTAGCAACACATAGCATGCTAGTCAATTCGAGTTTTCAACCTATCATGAAAGTTCTACAATTTTATACATAACTCATGCTTTCAGATTTTTAAAATAAAATCCACCTATCACATGGTCTCTATTCAATTTACTCATGAACTTTAATCTTTTACAAATCAAACATGAGAGCTATCAACATGGACAATTTACATGCATGACAAGGGAACACATTAAGTGCATACATAACTTTTTCACATGCTTTAGGTTGCTGATTTCACATGGTTCAATGACTATAAATCTACACATGAGAGCTACAACGTTGCTTAAAACCTCACATATGAACAATCCATCATGCCATTTGCACACATATTCATTTGTTGTCCCTACCATGGATTCTAAACACTTTGTACACATAACATGAGAATAATAACATGCATTTTCTGAATTCACATGGTTTCAGATTTAGTCTCACATGGTTTCAATAACACATTTACACATCGAGAATTTCACATTTTCTTTTACACAAATTTCCTCTTTTCACGTGGTTACACTTTACACATACACATTCACATGTCACTTACACATTTACACATGGTCACATACACATTTCACATTACACTTTACACATATTTAGGTGCCGTGACACATAGTCCAAACCACCAAAGAAGGACACAAACACATCACATCACATAGACGCCATCTAGGCAATACAATGGCGACTCTTGGACTGCGCAGACCGGGAGAACAAGTCTCCACCCTAACCAGTGGTACTTGTCCACCTCCAGGATTTCCCCCTAATGCCCTTAGGGTCACTTAACACAATGAACCTTCTCAGGGGGACTTTTCCCTGATACGGCTCCACTGCCTTCTCGGAAGCAGTATCACATTGGCACAATTACACTTTTACACATTTACCGTTTTACACATGGTTTTTACACTTTACACTTTTCATCACATTCACTTTCTCACTCACATAAATCCTCTGTTTTTCCTAACATGGTACTACAGAGTTTCAAGGTTTAACACACAGTAAACACACTAATCATGCTGGGTTTAAACAAAATCTAATCACATTTCGATCATATGTACGAATTATTCACATTTCACATGAAAACACATAACTTTTATTTACGGGTCCAAATGACCTGAAATTTTTACCACATGCTGTTTTCGGGTTCATAATCATACTCCCAAATTTTCAGATTTTTCTGAGCTACATAGAATTTACAGAAAATAAAACCCTAATTAGCATGCTATTAACAACTTAAGTTAACATGGGTCTAACACATCTTGTAATTTAGCCACTTGCTGTTTTATACAGAGACTACTAATACATGTATGATTTTAGAATACCACATTACCCTAATTCATACATCTATCGATCAATTATCACAAACCATTTTCGCATGTTTTCATTTTACCGAACCGAGCTTATTTACAAATTTCACAAGCATGGATAATTTACTAAAACTTGCAAACACATATGCTGACCCACTATTCTTCATGATCAAACCGAAACTAAGGCATTCACACTAATCTAAATCATGAATCATGGATTTTGCAAAATTGTCTACAAGTCATGCTCACAAGTTTACAAATATCATTATCCCACATTCACCATTCACATCACCACAACTAACCATATACATAGAGTATAAGCTTTACCATATATCCTCATCGCATAAAACATACCGAAATTACTGCATAAGTGGGACAGAACAGCTCACTGTTCTGTCCAGAAGAACTAGGCGGCGGTCTCTGGCCGCTGACTCAGGGTCAGCGGCATGGTCGATGGACGCCAAGCATAACTGGACGTCCAGGGACCTTGCCGTCTAACCAGGTCTGTGCAGAAAACACAGACCCGAGCTCTGAAACTTGGGTGAATTGGAGGGTCTAGGACTCGAGGAAAAATCCTTAAAAATCACAAAAACCACCTAGACTCATACGGGGACACCATAGATAGGTCACTTGCCTTTCAAAAATTCTTCTAAGGGATTTAAATGCTTGGTGAAGACCTCCTTGGGCAGTCCCAAGAAGTTGCAGAACCTCCCTCTAGATCGCCTTCCTCCGGGCTCCTGGGTGATCTCCACGCCGAGGGGATGATGGGGATGCCTTCTCCTTTGCTCCAGCTTCCTCCTTGTCGCAGTAGATCTCCAAACCAAGCTCCAAGGGGTCGGATTTGGGGGTTCTAAAATGGGGTTTTTCTCACAGCTCACCTAGGGTTTTTCTCCTCTATTTCTCCTCTTGCAAGGTGAATGAGAAGTGGGAGAGGCCAAATCCGGGTTCAGACCTAATGAGAGCCCCTCACCCACTCACCATACCGATTAGACAGCCTTAGAGCCGTTGGGGGACATCCCCCCAATGGAGGCCATGCCTTGCTCCCGGATTTTCTGGCTCTGCAACGCATGCAGGTCAGAGAAGTTGGCGTCCAGATCGCTGGACGCCGGAGTTAGTGTTGGCGTCCATGTCTGGACGCTGACACCAGCTCAACGGCCTGGGCTTGACGCCAAGGTGGCCTTCGGCCAGAACCCTAATTTATGCAGAAAACCATGCATACAAGCGTATATACATGCAATATGTATATGGTATTATATCCACACTATCATCATGCAATATATACATTATTTATGCTTAATATAAACACATGCATACGTAATTATACTAATTAATACGTACGTAAATATGTACATACATACATAAGCACAATTATTCACACATAATACAAATAATACGACGGAAATTAGAGGGCCTTACACCCTCTCCCCCTTAAAGAAACTTCGTCCTCGAAGTTAGAACGACACTACTCAAACAAAAGGGGATACTTCTTCTTCATCGCATCCTCAAGCTCCCACGTAGCCTCCTCACGTGAGAAGTTCCGCCATAGAACTTTCACCGACGCGATACTCTTGTTCCGGAGATGCTGAACCTTCCGGTCAAGAATGGCTACTGGTTGCTCGACATACGAAAGATCTGGCTGGATCTCCACGGGCTCATGACTAATCACATGAGACGGATCTCGGACATACTTCCTGAGCATAGATACGTGGAATACAGGGTGAACGCTAGCCAAAGCTGGGGGTAAAGCTAGCTCGTACGCCACGTTGCCCAAACGTCTGAGAATCTCATATGGGCCAATGAACCTAGGGCTTAGCTTGCTATGCCTGCCAAATCTGACAACTCCACGAGTAGGCGATATCTTCAAGAAGACATGATCGCCAACCTCGAACTCCAAATCCTTTCTCCTGTTGTCGGCATAACTCTTCTGCCTATCCTGTGCCGCAACAAGCCTTTTCCTGATAAGCTGAATCTTATCCGAAGTTTCCTGAACCAACTCCGGTCCGATCAACTGCCTATCACCAGTCTCCTCCCAACATAAAGGAGATCTGCAGGGCCTACCATACAACGCCTCGAATGGAGCCATACCAATACTAGCATGAAAGCTGTTGTTGTATGCGAACTCCACAAGAGGTAAATGACGCTCCCAATCATCCTTCCAATCCAGAACACACGCTCTCAACATATCCTCGAGCGTCTGGATAGTCCTCTCGGACTGTCCATCGGTCTGGGGATGAAACGCCGAACTGAGCTTAAGCTCCGAACCTAACGCATCCTGAAGACCCTTCCACAATCTCGAAGTAAATCTCGGATCTCGATCCGAAATGATCGACTTCGGCACACCATGCAATCTAACGATACCGCTAACATACAATCTAGCTAAACTCTCTACTGACTGCTTCTTCTTCATAGGCAAGAAATGAGCAGTCTTCGAGAATCTATCTACAACTACCCAAATCGAGTCATTGCCCCTTCTAGATCGAGGCAAACCCGAACGAAATCCATAGTGACAGCTTCCCACTTCCATACGGGAATATCCATCCTCTGCATAAGGCCGGATGGTCGCTGCCGCTCGGCTTTCACCTGCTGACATACTAGACATCTAGACACATAATCCGCAACATCCTTCTTCATGCCGGACCACCAAAATGATCTCTTCAGGTCTTGATACATCTTAGTGTTACCCGGATGAATAGAGAATCGCGATCTATGAGCCTCCGCTAACACATGCTCACGGACATCTACCACATCGGGGACACAAACACGGTGCTGAAATCTAATCACACCGTCCTCATCACGAGCAATGCCCGCCTTACCCACTAACTCTAACAATCTAGGATCGGCTTTCTGCTGCTCAATCACCTCATCCAAGACTGAGGATCTAAGGGATAGCTGAGCTACAAAAGCCTGACACAACGATGGCTCTAACTCGGTCATAGAGCACGCTGCATCCTCCAACATCTTCCAATCCTGCTGGAGCGAAGACCTCTTTCTACTAAGAGCATCCGCTACGACGTTCGCCTTTCCAGGATGATACTGAAGGTCGAAGTCATAGTCCTTCAAGAACTCAATCCATCTCCTCTGCCTCAGGTTTAATTCCTTTTGGGAGAAAAGATACTTCAAGCTCTTGTGGTCGGTAAACACCTCAAATCTGACACCATAAAGATAGTGCCTCCAGATCTTTAGTGCATGAACCACAGCTGCGAGCTCTAAATCATGAGTCGGATAGTTCCTCTCATGCTCCTTCAACTGACGAGAAGCATAAGCCACTACCCTCTCTTGCTGCATGAGCACACAGCCTAAACCAATCTGAGATGCATCCGTATAAATGGCAAAACCTTCTAGACCACTAGGCAATACCAATACCGGAGCAGAAGTAAGCTTAGCCTTCAATAGCTGAAAGCTACGCTCACATGCCTCAGACCATACGAACTTCTCACCTTTCCGGGTCAGCTTTGTCAAAGGGGCGGCGATGGATGAGAAACCCTCAATGAATCGCCGATAATAACCAGCTAACCCAATAAAACTACGAATCTCCGAAGGGGTCCTGGGAATCTCCCAATCCATAACTGCCTGGACTTTTGCTGGATCAACTGCAACACCAGCGCCGGAGATAACATGCCCGAGAAAATGAACCTCGCGCAACCAGAACTCGCACTTGCTGAACTTCGCATACAGCTTGTGCTCACGGAGAACCTCTAAGACTAACCTCAAATGCTGACGATGTGTGGCCTCATCCGGAGAATAGACCAACACGTCATCAATAAACACAACAACAAAGCTATCTAGATACGGACTAAACACCCGGTTCATGAGATCCATGAACGCTGCAGGGGCGTTGGTCAATCCGAAAGGAAGAACCAAAAACTCATAATGTCCATAACGGGTTCTAAATGCCGTCTTGGACACATCCTCACTCCTAATCCTCAACTGATGATAACCAGATCGCAAGTCAATCTTGGAAAAGACTGATGCCTCTCGCAACTGGTCAAACAGATCATCAATCCGAGGTAAGGGATACCTGTTCTTCACAGTCACCTGGTTTAGCTTCTATAATCAATGCACAACCGAAGTGACCCGTCTTTCTTCTTGACGAATAATACAGGTGCGCCCCAAGGGGAAACGCTAGGGCGAATAATCCCTTATCGAGCAATTCTTGCAATTGCTTCCTCAACTCGGCTAACTCTGCAGGGGCCATCCGATATGGGGCCTTCGAGATAGGAGAGGTGCCTGGAAGCAACTCTATAGTGAACTCTATCTCCCTATCCGGTGGCAATCCAGACAAGTCATCGGGAAAGACATCTGGAAAGTCCTGCACCACATCGATCTCTGCAAGAGTCAGTGACGAACCAGCATCGGGTACTAGCATAACGCTGGCAAGAAATGCGTCACAACCCTTGTTCACCATGCGCATCGCCTTCATGGCAGAGATAACTAACTTTCCCGCTAAGTTCTTTGGCAAGGGATGAGAGAACTCATCCTCACCAGGAATGCGGAAAACAATCTTCTTCCTACGACAATCCACTAACGCATAGTGCTCCTCTAGCCAATCCAGACCAAGGATACAATCATAATCCTTCATCTTTAGCAAGAAGAAACACCCATCTAGGAATCTATCCTCAATGCACACAGGTAACGACGGAATGCACTTCCTAGTCGATACCGTACCCGCAGGGGTGTGCACAGACAAAGGGACCTCTAACTCCTCAGACTCTATGCCTGACTCTAGGGCTAACTGCCTAGCGAACCGCTCGGAAATGAACGAGTGAGTAGCACCCGTATCAAACAAAACCCGAGCGTGCACACCGAAAAGTAAAACTGTACCTTCGGTGACATGCTCCGCCTGCTCGGCGTCCTCACGAGCTAACGCAAACACTCGAGCTGGGGCTCGAGGCCTTCCTGGTCGTCCTGTAGCTGGCGCGGCTGCCGCTACTGCTGGTACTGGCGCTCCTCGCTGAGCTTCCTGCTGAAGTCTTGGGCAATCCTTGATCTTGTGGTCGCTGCTCCCACACTTTAAGCATCTACCCGCTACTAACCAGCACTCGGAACCTCCATGGGTCTTCCCACAATGGGGACACTCTCTCTTCGCACCGGGGGAACGTACAGAGGGTACCTGAGAGTTGCTGACTGCCATTTGTTTCTGCGGTGTCTGGTACACCGTTTTCCTCTTATCTTGCCGCTGGAATGTCGCTGCCGGCCTCTTCTGCGAAGCCTTCTTCTCCTCCAGATACTGCTCCATTTCTCCCTCCTGTCTGCAGGCTGCGCTGAGGGCCTCGTCTAGCGTGCGGTGGTCGAACGCCACGAGCCTCGTCCTCAGTGATGGTTTGAGACCCATCACGAACTTCTTGGTCTTCCTGCGCTCATCCTCTACTATATGCGGTGCATATTTAGAAAGTTCAGAAAACCTTGCCTCGTATTCCAGGACGGTCATTGATCCTTGCGTCAGGGAAAGGAATTCTTGCTCCATCTTGTCCTGGATATGCTCTGGGATGAACTTGGCTCGGAAGAGCCTCACGAACGCGTCCCATGCCACATCTACTGCTCCGTCCTCGAAGCGCGTACGCAGTAGGGAGGACCACCATACATCAGCTCTCTCCTGCAATACACCTTCATAAGCACCAACTAACACTTCTAACTTGACAAACAACATACAAGCATAACTAAAGCATACCTGTAGCATGTAGGTGGCTAAGGTCACCTTGTCCTCATCAGGACACCTGATAGCTCGGAAGATTTTCTCGGTCTCCCTCATCCAGCTTTCTGCTAATAGCGGATCACTCTCCCCCTTAAAAGAGGGTGGGGTCATCCTCTTGAATCGCTCCATGATGGAAGGTCCACCATGGTCCTGAGCTGGGGCCTGAGCCTGCTACATTAAACAATAACAATATACAATAAACACAATATCATGCAATTTAAATAGCAACTACTAGGTTGTTTTATTATTTACCTGGGCCTCCAACTGGGCCTGGAGTGCTGCCTGGGTGTGGGCCTGCGTCTGCATGGCTTGCACCAGACCTTGCATGAATACTCCATAGTCCACTGGCGGTGGTGGGGGAAGCACAGGGCCCTGTGGGGCCGGGGCCTGCTGCTCCGCCCGCTCCTCACGCCTCTGCTCGTCGTCGCGAGCTGGCACACCTCCACGTCGTCCACGGGAAGCCATGGCTGTAATGAAATTTCAGCCACTAATTAGAGCTAGGTTACTAAATTTTCTAACCATTTTCTTATCTATCTTTCACTTCCTATTAATGTTTTCTACACATGTGGACATACTTAGCATGCAATGGGGATGATGACTTAGGTATATTCATGTGCAATCTCAACCGGTCGCTCTGATACCAATCTCTGTGACGGCCCTCATTATACCGGTACGGTTATACCAACCCACGTCGATATAACAAGTGCTGCCACAGTGGGACATTTACCCAACGATACAAACAGCTGAGATACACGCGAATATACAACAGAGTAGCGGAAGTAAAAGAGAACTATCTCCATTCATTCATCATCCACATTAAACATACATGCAGTTTACAATTTGCAAAAAGGAACCAAAGTTCACATAAATTAAATTACTGAAATGGAAATACATAATGTCCACATAATACATTCTTCTCATGATAATTCTAATACAATGTTCAAATACATACTGGAAATACACAAATCAAAGAACTCCAAAACTATCTAGTCTCCACGCTCGGAGTCCGTCTCCACCGTCTCCTCAAGGGTGTCGTGTCACCAACTATACCTGTACGCCGAAGCAAGGAGTGAGTCCAGGGACTCAGCAAGCAACACTATTCATGATATACACGTACAAATCCTAGTGGTTTCTACATGCACATTACAATTAGCAACACATAGCATGCTAGTCAATTCGAGTTTTCAACCTATCATGAAAGTTCTACAATTTTATACATAACTCATGCTTTCAGATTTTTAAAATAAAATCCACCTATCACATGGTCTCTATTCAATTTACTCATGAACTTTAATCTTTTACAAAATCAAACATGAGAGCTATCAACATGGACAATTTACATGCATGAAAGGGGAACACAATTTGCATGGATTCCACATATTCTTAAGTGCATACATAACTTTTTCACATGCTTTAGGTTGCTGATTTCACATGGTTCAATGACTATAAATCTACACATGAGAGCTACAACGTTGCTTAAAACCTCACATATGAACAATCCATCATGCCACTTTGCACACATATTCATTTGTTGTCCCTACCATGGATTCTAAACACTTTGTACACATAACATGAGAATAATAACATGCATTTTCTGAATTCACATGGTTTCAGATTTAGTCTCACATGGTTTCAATAACACATTTACACATCGAGAATTTCACATTTTCTTTTACACAAATTTCCTCTTTTCACGTGGTTACACTTTACACATACACATTCACATGTCACTTACACATTTACACATGGTCACATACACATTTCACATTACACTTTACACATATTTAGGTGCCGTGACACATAGTCCAAACCACCAAAGAAGGACACAAACACATCACATCACATAGACGCCATCTAGGCAATACAATGGCGACTCTTGGACTGCGCAGACCGGGAGAACAAGTCTCCACCCTAACCAGTGGTACTTGTCCACCTCCAGGATTTCCCCCTAATGCCCTTAGGGTCACTTAACACAATGAACCTTCTCAGGGGGACTTTTCCCTGATACGGCTCCACTGCCTTCTCGGAAGCAGTATCACATTGGCACAATTACACTTTTACACATTTACCGTTTTACACATGGTTTTACACTTTACACTTTTCATCACATTCACTTTCTCACTCACATAAATCCTCTGTTTTTCCTAACATGGTACTACAGAGTTTCAAGGTTTAACACACAGTAAACACACTAATCATGCTGGGTTTAAACAAAATCTAATCACATTTCGATCATATGTACGAATTATTCACATTTCACATGAAAACACATAACTTTTATTTACGGGTCCAAATGACCTGAAATTTTACCACATGCTGTTTTCGGGTTCATAATCATACTCCCAAATTTTCAGATTTTTCTGAGCTACATAGAATTTACAGAAAATAAAACGCCTAATTAGCATGCTATTAACAACTTAAGTTAACATGGGTCTAACACATCTTGTAATTTAGCCACTTGCTGTTTTATACAGAGCTACTAATATATGTATGATTTTAGAATACCACATTACCCTAATTCATACATCTATCGATCAATTATCACAAACCATTTTCGCATGTTTTCATTTTACCGAACCGAGCTTATTTACAAATTTCACAAGCATGGATAATTACTAAAATTGCAAACACATATGCTGACCCACTATTCTTCATGATCAAACCGAAACTAAGGCATTCACACTAATCTAAATCATGAATCATGGATTTTGCAAAATTGTCTACAAGTCATGCTCACAAGTTTACAAAATATCATTATCCCACATTCACCATTCACATCCCACAACTAACCATATACATAGAGTATAAGCTTTACCATATATCCTCATCGCATAAAACATACCGAAATTACTGCATAAGTGGGACAGAACAGCTCACTGTTCTGTCCAGAAGAACTAGGCGGCGGTCTCTGGCCGCTGACTCAGGGTCAGCGGCATGGTCGATGGACGCCAAGCATAAACTGGACGTCCAGGGACCTTGCCGTCTAACCAGGTCTGTGCAGAAAACACAGACCCGAGCTCTGAAACTTGGGTGAATTGGAGGGTCTAGGACTCGAGGAAAAATCCTTAAAAATCACAAAAACCACCTAGACTCATACGGGGACACCATAGATAGGTCACTTGCCTTTCAAAATTCTTCTAAGGGATTTAAAGCTTGGTGAAGACCTCCTTGGGCAGTCCCAAGAAGTTGCAGAACCTCCCTCTAGATCGCCTTCCTCCGGGCTCCTGGGTGATCTCCACGCCGAGGGGATGATGGGGATGCCTTCTCCTTTGCTCCAGCTTCCTCCTTGTCGCAGTAGATCTCCAAACCAAGCTCCAAGGGGTCGGATTTGGGGGTTCTAAAATGGGGTTTTTCTCACAGCTCACCTAGGGTTTTTCTCTCCTCTATTTCTCCTCTTGCAAGGTGAAATGAGAAGTGGGAGAGGCCAAATCCGGGTTCAGACCTAATGAGAGCCCCTCACCCACTCACCATACCGATTAGACAGCCTTAGAGCCGTTGGGGGACATCCCCCCAATGGAGGCCATGCCTTGCTCCCGGATTTTCTGGCTCTGCAACGCATGCAGGTCAGAGAAGTTGGCGTCCAGATCGCTGGACGCCGGAGTTAGTGTTGGCGTCCATGTCTGGACGCTGACACCAGCTCAACGGCCTGGGCTTGACGCCAAGGTGGCCTTCGGCCAGAACCCTAATTTATGCAGAAAACCATGCATATCAAGCGTATATACATGCAATATGTATATGGTATTATATCCACACTATCATCATGCAATATATACATTATTTATGCTTAATATAAACACATGCATACGTAATTATACTAATTAATACGTACGTAAATAAGTACATACATAAGCACAATTATTCACACATTAGAGGGCCTTACAAAAGCACGTACAAAAGAGCCAGAGCCTCGGAACACCACTAGACAGTACAGAAAACATCGCTCTGCTAATAATCGATTGGTCTTCGGACAATCAATTATTAGACAGACACGAGCCTCCTGGCACCACCGCCAGGACACAGCCACGAAGGTGTCACCTTCAGTAATTGAACGCAACGAGGCAATCTGTCGCGTTCCCCACCTGAAGGTCCTAAGGGCAAGTTTGTCCTAGGGCATATGCCGACACGCTAACTGGGGCCATAGAAACACCTAAGGCAACACAGGTTCTGTCGCGTCCCCCCTGACCGTCGCTATACCATCACGACGGGGAAGGGCAACACAACATCAACTCTGTAGCGACGGGGAAACGCGTCGCGATAACGATCCTTATCGCGATGGGGCAACGCGTCACAACAAGGTCACGTCTGACCGGGCAGACACCTCTTCTGTGTCACAACATGCACTGCGGTCGAGACACAAGCAGAGAGGCAGACCCACGGATTCTCCATCCCGAGGCCACCCCCCACACTACAAACATCACACGGGGGAGGGAGCATGGAAAAATAGGAAATGCTATCTATAAACCACGAGGGGCTCCCAATCCACCTGAATCGAGAAGGGTACAAGCAATCCCTACCTTTCAATAATAAATGAACCCATAAGAGCCCTTCACGTCGGATTGGCCACCTCCTCCTCGCTCCACGCAAGCTCCATAACACCGGGGACACGAGCATGGTCCTCCTCATCGCCTGAAACACACAAAGGGGAGGGAGGGAGGTGGAGCACCGCCGGAGGGGGAGAAGAGATGGGAAGGAGGGAGAAAAGAAGAAGGGGTCACCAGCCTAGGCCTTAAGCCTTCGGCACCCAAGTCACGATGGGGCAACGCGTCGCGTTAAGGACCTTAACGCGATGGTCAATGCACCGTGACAAGAATGCATCTCCCAGGGATGCCGCGACAACGCGGCAGGTCGTACTGACACA